>SNQJ01S0035071.1:39327-51796 GCA_010110895.2 Picea sitchensis | reverse complement strand
TTTGAGACATTTCTTATAAAATAAAATAAGAAAATAACAATAAATGAGCATGTTCAAAATAACCATAAATTCAAAATGGAAAAATTCAAGATATTGTGGTTGGAATGGTCAAAGATAATATTGAAAGTAAAAGATTAGGAGGTGTCAATTTTGTCAATTTAGCACAAATTTTATGATGAAGATAGCCAAAAGTGGGATTTGGCTTTCTATGTGATGGAGATACGAGCAACGATCTAAAAGTTGGGTTCAACCACCCCATTAAAAGAAACACGATTTGCATACCAACTGTAAGAAGGGTTTTGATAACAACTCACAACTATTGAACTCAATGTCGCAGAGTATGGATGAACATAATCATGGAATTCATTTTCAATAAACATAGATTAACTATTAGCTTGGCATTAGAAATGTGTAATCGACCAAAAAAATGTGCTCAATCAAAACATGGGGGGTGGTTTGAAGATGGACATTTGTATCAATTACACACATTCACCCTCAATCCCCCACCCTCATGAGGGTGGGGCACAAGGGAGGAGGTGTGCATTACAAATGCCCTACCCCCACCCAATGATCAAACCACCCATAAGTAACACAATGTCACACTTTTTTAAATTATATTTCAATGGAGAGCTTTGCTAAATTTTATCACTAGTTTAAATAATCTAGCTTTAGCTTTGCTAAATTTTACCACTAGTTTAAATAATCTAGCTTTAAGCTACTCCGATATAATTCATCACGATAATGTGCAATTATTAACCAACAATGTAATGTTTCATGTTAACACCTCTGAGGAAACAATGTGCTATAGTAGATGGATTAAATGTGGCATCTTGGGGGAGTAAATATAACAATGTCTTCATTGTTTATTAACTAGCATAAGTTTATTTTAACATTGATCTATTGAATATTGAGAGTGATTAAATTTGAATATTGATAATATGAATTTATGCCCACTTTTTTTTTTAATATTTTTAAAAACAAAAACGAGTATCTTTGTATTTTCTAAAGTCTACAGAGGTATACATACCCTACTCCCCTCTGGATTTGAACCTGTGACCTCTAAGGAGGAAACACATGTTCTTAACCATTAGGCCCACTACAAAATATATAATAATAGTTTGTCTTGAGTACTTCAAAAGATTCCAAATTTCAAAACTGCGACATATTAGCTGTGTTGGACTTGAGGTTCTGGGACTGTCACTATCTATTTGAGTAGTATATTGTTGAATGAACTAATTTAACAAAAATACAATGTCACAAAACACTACAATTTCCAGATTTCAAAAGAAATCATGTCCACTAAGGGTTTCCCACTTGATATCGACCTTGGATGATTAGATAACTAATGCCTTTTTCTTTTCCAATGCTAGTTATTGTTGCATCATGTCTTCCTCTTTTGCTACCACTAGATCAAGTTGAGATGAACCAATAGAAAATTTAGGAGGAGGAGTTGCAAACTAGAAAATCCCAACAACAGGTCGCTCCTTGCTTCCCAACTTCACAATCCTCTCTTGCAACATACCTGCTTTCTCTTCCAAGTTTGCAAACCTCTAATTGTTGTTTTCTAACAAAATTTCAAACTACATTTCCTTATTTTTGAGATATTGTATATGTGAATTTGAGCCTATTATTTGGATATGTATAACTTGAGACTCTATTGAGAATTTTCTCTCGCAATCTTTCCTCCATCCCTCCCATTTTCAAACATAGAGTGATAAATGAAGATGGACTTTGCTCACATGCCTCTCACAAATTGCACACCATTCATAATGCCCATGGGTGTTGGCCATTGCTTCTAAATTGAACCAATCCTTCAATCTAGCATATATATATGGCACACATGGTGAATTCCAAACCGAAGATTGAGCTAGGGTGCATAGGTTACAACTTAAGGTATCTCTAGCTATCAAAATTCTATTTTCAAAGTAGAACAATAGACCTAAAATGAATAGTAATTCCTAGATTGATCGACATATAAACCCACATGAAGTTTTCCATCCCATCCCTGAAGAGTTGATAAATGAGACTGCCTTCGAAGAAGTGTGTGGGATTATGTGGAATTGAAGGGGCTTTAAAGCCCATTTACTTGCCTCCTTTGATAAATGCCACTTGTCCCTTGAGTGCGTATTCATCAACTTTTTAGAATTGTGGTTAACATATATTTCATGGCAGGTGGGCTTGGAATGGACCCCCCCATTTACACTTACCATTCCCATTTTATTATTGACCATTTCATTTGCTTGCACATTTGTAGAGGCATTACAATGTCTGAGGACTAGATAATATTCAATGCATTCATATATTTCCTCTAGTCTTGAGCTCTATTGATGAGCATGCTTAGCTGAATGTCACATGACGTTATTTGGTAATGCATATGACGTATTATCATTTTAAAGTCCCGACCATAATGCACTACTTAATCCCTCTCTCCTTGAGAATTGTTAACCTTTGAGTCACTGCGAATACCTTTACTTGATTGTTGGTGACCTCACCTAATCCCCAAACCAATCTTTTTTCTTGGTTTCCTTAGATACTAACTACCCTTTTGTTTTTTTGTATTTTTACAACAAGATGTTAAACATAAATTATTATTATTATTTTCAATTTATTATTATTATTGTAGTAAATGTAATTTTTGTTAGTTTATTTATTAGTTTTATGGATCTTTCAACCTAAACTATAATTTATATTTTTTGTATTTTTACAACAAAATGTTAGACATAAATTATTAATTTTTTTTTCATTTTTATTATTATTATAGTAAATGTAATTTTTGTTAGTTTTAATTTATTAGCTTTATGGATCTTTCAACCCAAATTATAATGTATAAAGCCTAAATTGTATAAAAATCCGATAAAAAAATACTACAATCTACAAAACAACCTGAATGGTATAAAATTTAGATAAAAAAGAAATGGAGTTACAATTGGTATAAAAATGAGATAAAAAAGAAATCGAGTACAAATTCTATAGAATTGAAACTCTAGTAAATTAAAAGTGAAATCTCTTAAGAGGAGGAAACAAGAAGTTCCCATGTACCAATTTAATGTATACTTAAGTTATAACCTTATTAGTCTCGGCCATAACTGAGAGTATACTTTTTATTTGGAGGAAATTACATTCTATAAATTCTATACCAATTTTATAAATAATTTAATTACAACAAAATACATAGACTATAGAAATACCCATTTACACACGGGTTTAAATCGAAACCGCACGAGTAACTCGGACGTCCTGCTATTGCCAGTGAACTAGCTTACGATACGGTCACCAATTCCTGCTTCCTGATATCCTTTTACCGGCAGTTGGAGGTCACCTGACTTGGCCAGGTCTGATCTGTCCCGAGCAAGCGGGACCTTATCAGATCCTAATTTAATATTATTGTCCAGCACTACAGTGAACTCCAGTGACCCTAATGGAGCCTCTACCACGTGACGAATAGCTTTTCAGCGAAATGATATACAAGCTCAAAACCTCCTGTGAAGATTCGATCGATCCAGCGGCCATTCTGTAGCAAATTCCATTATGTCGATCCGCGCTTTGCTTTCCTGCAGCAGCAAACAACGCCACAGTCTCTTCAATGGTGAGTTTCTCCAACAGTATTTAAATATTCTCCCTTTCACATTATTTTTGTGCCAGTAATCAAAGAATTTTACAGCTCGCAGTAAAACCTTTATCCTTTTTTATTGTGATATACGATAGCCAGCCTTAAAATTTTGCATGTGCTTTTTCTCGAGGACGATTAAGTGTCCAGACTTAAAAATTTCATAGGCTACAATATGTTCAGCTACGAAAGTCTCCAATTAATTTTACGGTTATCTTGTTACTGGCTTGAAATATTTTAATTTAGTACTATTTTCGTACCAGCAAGCAATGGATTTTGCATTTACCTGCTAAATGTACAGGCTTTAAACCTTTTTCCTTTAGCATTATTTTTGGGCCTTTAAGCAATGGATTTCACACATATCTGCAAAAGTTTCAGTTACAGACTTCGAAGATTTTAATTTAACACCATTTTTGTGCCAGCAAGCAATGAATTTTACATTTATATGCAAAAATTGCGTGTTTAAAACATTATATGTTTAATAGCATTTTTGTGCCATCAATCAAGGATTTTACATTTTTCTGCAAAAGTTTCTGTTACAGGTTTTAATTTGACACTACTTTCGTGTCAGCAAGCAATCGATTTAACATTTATCTGCAATATATATATATATATATATATTTCAGAAAAATATAGCCCCACATGGTCCCACACATTAGGTGTTCCAAGTGAGGACGCTGGTATCTTGCGGCCCCTTGGGAATTCCCCCCTTCTTCCCCGGTTTTGCAGATGGAGGATGGTAGTAACTGCCAGTGGAAATACCGGCTTGTAATCCCAAGGGATTCAATGAGATTTGATCCCAAGACCTCTGTGAACTTGTGCACAAGAGCCTCTACCAATCAAGCTAACCCTTGGGGTCTATAATTTTTTTTTGTGACAGGCTTTAAATCTTATAATTTAACACTATTTTGTGCCATTAAGCAACATTATTTAAATTTATTTCATTACAGGCTTTAAATATTTCCATTTAGCACTATTTTTGTGGCAATAAACAGTGAATTTTCTATTTTTCTGTAAAAGTTTCAGCTTCAGTTACAGGATCTAATCATCGATCCACAGCAGAATAGGGGGTATTTGTTGCTACATCAAGAAGGAGCTTAACTCAATGATTAAGTGTGTAGGAGTGATCCCTATAACTAATACATCTGGCTTAATATTGAAGAAATCTGAGGTCCTAACAGGCTGCCAACTAGGTCTGTCTTTGACCTCAAGTTGGCTCTAAGTTGGCTCTTCAGTTTTTCAATCAGTTCCAAAAAGATTGACAGGAAACTCTAGCGCTTAAGATTCCAAAATAATTCAAAAGGCGCGTTATGGTGCTGAGTTGTACCTCCATGTGTGCTTGCTGGCGATGCTCCTGCATCATACTCCCCTGGACAAAAATTCATGGACTCCTATCCATGAGCTCCTGCACTGTCTTTCCATGCTTCTGGATATTAGCTTCATTTTCCCAACTGACATCTTCTATCGGGTGCCCCTTCCACTTGACCAAATATTCAAAATAGGTCTTCCTCCTGGTCTTCTTGCCAATCCTCTGATCAACCATCTTCTCCATCTGTGGCTTTTCTGCTACATGCATTTGCTTTAACCATTGAATCTCTTTCCGATCTTTTGTTTCTCCTGCTTCATCTTCCCTGTAAGGATACAGGTTTGATATGTTGAATATGGGTGATATGCCCACATCATTTGGCAACTCAATCTCATAGGCAACTCAATCTCATAGGCATTTGCATCAAACTTCCTTAAGATCTTACATGGCCCTATCTTCTTCATCTTCAACTTGTTATATGTTCCCCTAGGGAACCTTTCTTTCTTGAGGTGTGCCAGAACCTGATCTCCTACTTCAAATTGAATCTCTCTGCGATGTTGATCAACTCTGCGCTTGTACTCTTGGCTAGAGTTCTGTAACTACTCTCTGATCTGGCTATGGAGCTTCTGCATTTCTGTAGCAAAATCTTCTGCTCCAACACTTCTGAACTCACTTTGTTCCAAGTCTCTTAACTTAGATACTCCTCTTGGCTGCATTCCATACAGTATTTGGAATGGGCTCTTTCCAGTGCTCCTGTTTGGTGAGTCATTGTATGCAAATTCGGCTTGTGGCAGAATCTGATCCCACTGACTATGATGCTCAGCGACCAGACTCCTCAATAAGTTTCCCAAACTCCTGTTCACCACCTCAGTCTGTCCATCTGTCTGAGGGTGATAAGCTGAGCTAAAGGATAAATCTGTCCCCAACTTCTTCCACAGTGTTCTCTAGAAATGACCAACGAATTTGGTGTCTTTGTCTGAGACAATTCTTTTGGGTAATCCATGAAGTCGAACAACTTCTTTGAAAAATAAATTTGCAACATGTGTTGCATCACTAGTCTTCTGGCATGGGATAAAGTGTGCCATTTTTGAGAATCTATCCACCACCACAAATATGGAATCACATCCTCTTTGTGTTCTTGGCAGTCCCAATACAAAATCCATGCTAATTGCATCCCAAGGCCTCTTTGGTATTGGCCATGGCTGATATAATCCAGTGTTCTGTCTTTTGCCTTTTGCATGTTGGCAGATTCTACATATGTTTACAAACTTTATCACTTCTGTCCTCATACCCGGCCAATAATATGAACTGCTCAACTGTGCAAATGTTTTATCATGGCTGAAATGTCCAGCCAATCCTCCACTATGCTTTTCCTTCAAAAGGTTATCCCTCATTGAGCATTTTGGTATGCATAGCTGATTTCCCTTGAACAACAATCCCTCTTGAACCATGTACTCTATCCACTGGCTTCTGTCTCTCAGTACAGGATTTTCACATGCTTCGTTTGCTTCCTTGAAGTCTGGATCATCACTGTACATTTCCTTAAGGTGTTCAAACCCTAAGGTCTTCACCTGAAACTCCTGCAGAATCAAACATCTCCTGCTTAATGCATCAACAACTTTGTTAGCATTTCCAGAAATGTGTTTTATGACAAAAGTAAAATTCTGCATAAACTCAAATCTACTTTGCATATCTCTAATTCAATTTTTCTTGTCTGGTTATGAATTGTAGAGCCTGGTTATCGCTATACAAGACAAATTCCTTTGGAACAAGGTAGTGCCTCCATTTCTTCAAGGCTTGAATTATGGCATAAAACTCTTCGTCATATGTGGAGTACTTTCTCTTAGTCTCATTCAGCTTCTCATTGAAATATGCAACAGGCCTATCATCTTGGCTCAAAACTGCTCCAATTGTGACTCCACTTGCATCACATCTCACTTGAAATGTTTTCCCGAAATTTGGCAAGACCATAATTGGTCGTTCTGTTATCTTCTTCTTCAATATAATGAAGCTCCTCTCGGCTTCTTCTGTCCATTTAAAAGACTTGTGCCTCTTCTTCATGGTATCCATCATTGGTGCACAAATTCCACTGAAATCTCTAATGAACTTCCTGTAGAAACTTGCTAATCCATGGAAGCTTCACTTCAAACATACTCCTTGGTGATGGCCATTCTTTGATTGCTCTGACCTTCTCGGGATCCATCTTCAATTCATTTGAAGAGATCACAAAACCCAAGTAAATGAGTTCTGTCTTCATAAAAGAGGATTTCTTCAGATTTATCAACAGCTTCTCCTGTTGTAGTCTCCTCATCATGAATGTCAGATGTCTCAAATGCTCTTCTTTAGTTGACCAATATATCATCCAGATATACAATCAGAAACTTGCCAATGAAATCCTTCAATACTTCATTCATCAGTCTCATAAAAGTACTTGGGGCATTTGTTAAGCCAAATGGCATAACAAGCCACTCATACAATCCCTCATTTGTCTTAAAGGTTGTTTTCCACTCATCACCTTCTCTCATTCTTATCTGGTGATATCCACTCTTCAAATCTATCTTTGAAAACAAAATTGTTCCACTTAAGCAATCAATTAAGTCATCCATCCCAGGCAAAGGAAATCTATACCTGATGGTGATCTTGTTTATGGCTCTCGAGTCTGTACACATTCTCCATCCTCCATCCTTCTTTGGACTCAACACAGTTGGTACTGCACATGGACTCAAGCTTTCTCTGGCCAAACCCTTGTCTAATAATTCCTGGACTTGTTTCCTTACCTCCTTATTCTCTTGAGGTGTCAATCTGTACGCTGCTTTGTTTGGCAGACTTGCTCCTGGTATCAAGTCAATATGATGGCTGATACTTCTGATGGGTGGCAATGAGTTAGGCAACTCATCCACTACTATGCCAACAAAATTCTCCAGTAGCTCCTGATCTTCTTCAGGCAAATCATCCATAGAAGTACTTGTAAGGACAACTCTGGGTTTCATCACTACAACAAACTGCATCTCTTGTTCCTTCTTGACCTCACTCAAGAGTTTCTTCCCACTCATGAGAAGTATGCTTGTGCTGGCTTCTTCTTTTACTTTCTTCTCCTCTATTGGCATCAACATGTGTGTCCTACCATTCTTCTCCAAGGTGTAAGTATTTTTTTTCCCATCATGAATGACTTTTCTGTCAAACTGCCATGGTCTTCCCAACAAAACATGCCATACATCCATGGGAATTACATCACACAGGATATCATCTCTATATCCACCTATTTTAAATTCAACAAGGCATTGTTTAGTTACCATTACCTGGTGTCCTTTTTGCAACCATGAGACCTTGTATGGATTTGGGTGTGCAGTTGTCTCCATCTCCAACTTCTCTACCATCTCTGTGGATACTAGATTATCATTGCCCCCACTGCCAATTATCACCTTGCATACTCTGTCTTTAGTCTTGCAAGTTGTCCTAAACAAACTGTTCCTCTGCACCGGTTTTTCAACTTCTGGTTCTGGCTTCAAGAGAACCTTCCTCAGCATCATGGATCTTCCATCTTCTGCTCCCTCTGCTTCAACATTCAACTTCTGAGCTTCTAAAATGTGAGCTTCACCTCCCTCTTTCTTTCTCTCGGGACATTCCCAAGACATGTGTCCCGTCTTTCCACAAGCATAACACCTTATTTCTCCTCCTCTGCTTCTTCCTTTTCCTCTAGAAAAACTTCTTCCACCACTTTGTCTCCCTCGGGAACTTCCTCCTTTTTCTGAGTGACTATGTGGTTTCTCAGTCTCATATTTAGTTTTCTGTGCCTTGTCATGGGCAACTCCCTTGCCTTTGTTCGGGCTTCTACCTTTGCCTCGCTGACTCTGTTTTCTGGCCAATTTCTCCTCTGCTTTCAGTGCCATCTGATAAGCATAATCTACTGCCCTTACTAACATCATGCTGATCTCATCCTGGATTTCATATCTCAAGCCATTTATATATTTGACAACCTTTTCTTCATCTTTCTCTCTTTGTCCAGTCCTGATATTCAGCTTGTAGAATTCCTCTGTGTACTCTTTCACTGTAATACCCTTCTGTCTCAGGTTCTGTAACTTCCTGAACAGATTTATCTGATAATCCTTGGGTATGAATTTAGCCTTCAGCTTGGCTACCATTCTGTCTCAATTCTTTATCTTCTGTTTGCCTTTACTTCTCCTCTCAGCCCGCAGTTCATCCCACCACAGTGCTGCATGTCCTTTTAGCCTGGTGACAACATGTCTCACCTTCTTCTCCTCATCGACATCTTCATAGTCGAAATATTTGTCCATGGATCTTATCCAATCCAACAATTCTTCAGCATCCAAGTTGCCTCCATACATTGGGATGTCTATCTTTGCTCTAGCTCCCAATTTAACAACCGCTCTCAGTAAGCAATCTTCGACAACATTTTCCCCTGCAACTTCTTCAACTTTTTTTTCTTCACTTTCTGTCTCACTGATGTCCCCAACGTCAATTGCTCTCGTTTGCGCTGCTTCCATCGCCTCTAATCTTGCACGAAGCTCTCGCATTTCTCTTTCTACAACACGATTGGCTATAGGTGGCTCTACACGTCTCCTCGGTGGCATTGTGCTGACTGTTTCTCACACAGAGAGTACAACTTCGAGCTCTCTTTCGCTACCCGAAAACAATTTCAGGCTCTGATACCACTCGATGCAGATCCCCCTTCTCTCCTTGGGGTTGCTCGATCTTCTGGTCAAGGATCGTTAATTATTCTCGAGCTGGATCCCCACCAGTTTTTTCATGGTCACGATTTGATCGTTATTGACTTGTCCGTCGATAGACGGTTCATAGAAATTGCGGGTTGCCAACGTGCTCACTCTTTATCGGAGAGCTCTGTCTGCGCAATCGGCAAAGTGCTCGCCCAACCTCCTTTAAATCGTGGTCGTTGATCCCCTGTCTCGACAAGATCAACGGTCCTAGCAAATTGCGGGCTGCGAACAAGCACGCTCGCTAAATTTTCCTCCATTCCCCGTAATTATTCCTCACCGTCGATTTTTTGTTCTCAGATCGACGGTCGAGATCCACTTTGGGACTCCGCGCTTCGGGAGCCTCAACTTTCCTCACACTCGCATCTTCTCGGAGTGCTTTCACTCGGAGTCCACGATCCGTTGACACGCGTCTCTTACAAATCAACGACTATGGTTAACTTCGACTCTTCGGGCTTCAGGAGTTTCAAACTCTCCACACTTGCTTCCTCCCGAGGTACTTCCACCCGAAGTACAAGATCTGTTGATGCATGTCCCTCTGGATCCGACGACCACTATCCACTTCGGCCCTTCGGGCTTTGGGAGTTTCAATCTCCTGCACACTCGTTCCTCTCGGAGTGATTTCGCCCGAAGATGACGGATTTTCACCATGTGTCCTCCGCAACGGTCAGTTGCGATCTGCTTCGGCCTTCGGGATTTCGGGAGTTTGTCAAACTCCGCGCTTGGAATCCTCCGAAGTGAAATTTCCCGAAATCTCAGATCTGTCGACACGTATCTCCTGGAAACCAACGACCTTGATCTACTTTGGCCTTTGGCTCTTCGGCGATTTTGCTTTCTTCTTATCTGCAAAACTTTCGAATTGATTTCGCTCCAGAGTTAGGGATCTTCCACCACCTGTCCCTCTGGATGATGGACGGTCCCTGGCCTCTTCGGGACTTCGGCAAATAGTCGCTCCTATGTGCACACATAGACTTAAAACTCGTGCGCCTTTTCCAGATCCAACGATCTAGAATGATCCTACCCCATCCTGGATGGATCTTAGCCGATGGTTTGTGAAACCTTCGGAGCTTCACTCTCTTTGAAGATTTCTCCCCGCTATCTCTCCTGAGCTTTATCTCTCGGACCCTTTGACTCCTTAGAGGGTTACTTCGACACTTAGTCGGACTTCGGATCTGTGCACTCCTTGCAACAGACTTAGCTTCTTGTAGGCGACTGTGCATGCCTTGCAACAGTCCCTTTGCACTCCTTGCAAATGAAAGTTTCGCTATCTCTTCTGAGCTTATGAGTCGAAGCAGACTTTGTCACTCCTTGCAACAGGTTCTCACGCAAGACTTAAGTTCTTGCGGGCGACTGTGCACACCTTGCAGCAGTCCCTTTGCACTCCTTGCAAATAGAAGTTTCACGCTATCTCTTTTGAGCTTCTGAGTCGAAACAGACTCTGTCAATGCACTCCTTGTGGACTGTATGCACACCTTGCATGAACTCAACGAAGAGAAACAATCGAAACTTATCCAAACACTTCATTGTTTCATATACTCAACAACATAACTCATTCATTTATGAAACAAAATAACAGGGAATGGTAAACAATAGCGACACCATCCATTTGGATCAATTTTCCTTTGTTATATTCCTTCAAATGTAAATGGCTACAACTATGATAAAACAAGAACTAAAAATTCAACAACAACTAAATCATAACAATCTCCTACTAATTTGCAGCAGCCTCATTCGAGCATACAAAACCTCTATTTATCCCAGAGGGCTCCTAGGGTTCCCTTCGACTACTCGTCTACTCGAGAAAAAAAATTAACTGCTACTTAGATTTTGTTACATTAAAGTCTAGGAGTGAAACTCCCAGGTCACTCGTGATCATTCAACTCCCAAGCGTTTGATCTTCTTCAATTTTTCAATTAGTTCCAAAAAGATTGACAGGAAATGCTAGCGCTTAAGATTCCAAAATAATTGAAAAGGCGCGTTATGGTGCTGAGTTGTCCCTCCATGTGTGCTTGCTGGCGATGCTCCTGCATCAGGGAGATCTGATTCAATGCACCAAGGACAACAAAAGTGCGAAGGAAATATGGGGTACCTTGAAGACACTTTTTGGAGTAGTGAATATCACTCAAAGAAATAGATTTGACACTAAGCTTTGTAATCTTAAAATGAGCGACTTTGACGACATTGAGGAGTATATTGCAAGGTTCCAACACTTGAAGGTTGACATCATTACTGTTGGGATTTGGGTACCTTGGAAAGTGGTCCCCATGTGCTTGTGAGTCTCTAAGCACAAAGGGGGGAGACTATTACCCTTGTACTATGTACTTTGTGTCTAATTTCACTTTGACTTAGGAGATTTAAGTCAAAAGTGAAATTTGGTCATTTTAGCCTTAAGTGACAATTAATTCACAAAGTGGGTGAATTAATAGACATAAAGTGGAAACTATGGAAACTTAAGTAAAGTGGGTTTTGAGTTGAGATTTATGTGAGATGATTTCAACCATTGATTAGAGATGAGATGTGAGATCTCATCCACCCATTCTTTTAGGTTTCCTTATGCATCCTAAAGGAGGGCGCAAGGGGCAAAGGAGGCTTCATTCCTTGTTATGTTCACTTGAGGAGAAGGAGAAATGGCAAGAGGATGAGAATAGTTGCATTGGGAGAGGAGAGCTTGGGCGCATGCTTCCATGGAGAGAGACATCTAGCTTAGGCCTCAGTTATTTGATGGTGATCACATCTGCTAGGAGGAGGAGTGGATGCAAAGCTACCTGGTAGCAGTTTCGCTTGGAGGAAGCCAGTTCTGACAAGTTCAGTGGAGAGGCAGCA
>SNQJ01S0035071.1:6241-33431 GCA_010110895.2 Picea sitchensis | reverse complement strand
CAATCTCAGTTTTCCCATTGGATTGAGAGTGGTAAGATACATTGTGAGCCAATTGAGTACCCAAACAAGAAAATAATTCAGTCCAAATTTTTTTTGTGAAAATTGGATTTCTATCACTTACAATAATCTTGGGGACTCCTTGTAGCTTTTGAATTGTTTCCATGAATGTTGTGGCTACTGTACTTGCTTTAAAAGGATGAGAAAGAGAGCAAAAATGGGTGTACTTTGTCAGATGATCCACTACTGCCATGATGATAGTTTCTCCTTCGGATTTGGGTAAACTTGTAATAAAATCCATTGAAACTTCTTCCCAACGTTGACTTGGTATAGCTAATGGTTGTAGGAGACGTGGAGTCTTGATTTTCTCTCCCTTACTCTATTGGCAGACCAAACATTCAAACACAAAATTTTGAACATCAGTTTTAAGACCTTCCCAGAAAAAATCCTTCTTGATCCTGTGGTATGTTTTCAAGAATCCTGAATGTCCTCCTATATGAGAAGTGTGCAATTCCAGAAGGACCTTCTGTTTGAATTGGGAATTCTTACATAAATATAGGCGATCATGATACCATATCAAATCATTTTTCCATACAAAATTATCTACTAAATTGGGGTCCTCATGTAGTTGTTGAATGATCTTGCATACGTCTTGATCTTGCTTCCATTCTATCCTTGCTTCTTCCACCCAATCAGATTGCGGAATAGAAATAGCACATAGTGAACCTTCTGTTTCTTCTTCTTTCCTTGAAAGGGCATCTGCCACAACATTATGTTTTCCTTTTTTGTAGATAATTTCAAAGTCATAACCCAACATCTTTGTAACCCATTTTTGTTGCTTTTCTGAAGATAATCGTTGCTCCAAGAAGTACTTCAAACTCTCATGATCTGTTTTTACTTTGAAGTGTCTTCCTATTAGGTAAGTGCGCCATTTCTGAACTGCATGTAGTATGACCAACATTTCTTTTTCATAAATGGGTTTGACTAAGTTTTTTCCTTTAAGTTGGCTGCTTTCAAAGGCAAGGGGCCTTCCTTCTTGTATTAAAATTGCACCAATTCCATGGCTTGAGGCATCTCATTCCACGGTAAATGTTTTTGTAAAGTCAGGTGTGGCCAGGATGGGAGTTGTACACATAACCTACTTAAATTTTTCAAAAGCTTTGGTTGCTTCTTCGGTCCAAGAAAATGCTTCCTTCTTTAATAATGTTGTTAGAGGTGTTGCTATTTGACCATAATTCTTGATAAACTTGCGGTAATAGCCTGTCAATCCTAAGAATCCTCTAATTTTCTTCAAGGTTTTGGGAGTTGGCCATTCCCCCATAGATTTAATTTTGTTAGGATCCACTTTTACACCTTCATGATATACAATATGACACAAATATTCCACTTTTTGAACTCCAAAGGCACACTTGGAAAGCTTTGCATAAAGTTGTTTCTCTTCCAATAGTTGTAATACTCTATCAACATGTTGTACATGCTCTTCCCAAGATTTGCTGTAGATTAGTATGTCATCAAAAAATACTAACACAAATTTCTAAGGTAGGGCTTGAAAATAGAATTCATCAAGCTTTGAAATGTTGAAGGTGCATTAGTAAGTCCAAATGGCATAACCAAAAACTCATAATGACCTATGTGTTCTAAAAGCTGTTTTAGGAATGTCTTCCTGCCTCATTCTAATTTGATGATATCCTGAACGAAGATCCAACTTAGTAAATAATTTTGCTCCATGCAATTCATCTAATAATTCATCAATGACAGGGATAGGAAACTTATCTTTGATGGTCATTTTGTTGAGCTGTCTATAATCCGGACACATGCCATGAACCATCCTTTTTTGTAACCAACACCAGTGGTGAAGAAAAAGAACTTTGGCTAGGTTGAATGATGCCAGTCTCTAACATTTCCTGGATCATGGCTTAATCTCACTCTTCTGTGCATATGGATACCTGTAAGGCCTAATGTTTGGTGGTACACTTCCTGGTTGCAAATGAATAGCATGGTCACGATCTCGAGTAGGTGGAAGACCCTTAGGCATTTCACCAAATACCTTGGAATAATTGTTGATAACTATTTGGAGATCTGATGGAGTAGAGGATATAGATGTTTGAACCTCAACTGAGCACAATTGTGCAATTACACCCTGGTGTCCCTTTTTGAGTAATTTTGTCATGCTATTAAAGCTTATCACTTTAGAGGGTTTCCCTTGGATACCTCTAAGCTCAATTTCCTTGCCATCTGAGGAAAATATCATGAAAATATCTTGAAAATTAAGGGCCACTGTTCCCATGCTTGTAACCATTGGACCTGTAATACAACATCAACACCACCCATTTGGATGGCAATCATGGGGCTATCCAAAAAATACTCCCCCATGTTGAGCTTAATACTATGGCATCTCCCTGAACAATTTATGGTACCTCCATATGCAATCATTACTTGAAACTCTGGTGCAGGATTTTTTTTTTCGCGTGGAAGAAAGCACGGGAAACCCGCCGAGTACTTCCCCACATTTCATGGATGGTAAACGGGGTAAACTGTCAGCCCTGATTACGGAGCCTTGCCCCGAGGGAATCAAGAGAGTTGAACCCATGACCAACAACAAGCATGAAAACTCACGTTTGGCTCTGGACCAATTGAGCTAACCCTCGGTGCTTCTGGTGGAGGATATACAAAGCAATTGAGATCTTTTGCTACTTTGTAATTGATGAAATTATGGGTACTACCAGAATCAGTTAATACTGTTACCTTTTTCTTTTTGATGTATCCTTGTATCTTGAGGGTTTGTGGAGTATTGATGTCGATCAATGCATGACAAGATATTGTTGGAGTAGTCTCTTCTAGATTTGGATCTTGTGGCGGTTCCAATTCCTGATCTTCTTCCTCTTCACTGTCTATGTAGATTAATTTCTTCTCACCACATTTATGCCCCTTACTATATTTGCTATCACAATTGAAACATAGTCATTTTTCTCTTCTTTCATCCATTTGTTGAGGTGTTGACCTTGTCGGTTGAGGTACGCTTGTCTTATGAACCCCAAAACGATCTTTGCTTCCTGTGTGTGCTCCAATGGTAGACTTGTGTGTAAGCTTTCTTGGCTTGAATATTACGAGCAAATTGCATAGCTTCCATAGTATTTGTCGAATGTCTTAAGAAAAACTCATGTTTAATGTCCTCTTTTAATCCTACCATGTAAACTTGCAACAATTGTTCATCACTTATGTCATCCGCCCTTGTGGCCAATTCCTAAAATTTTGAATTATAATCTTCAATATCACCTAAGTGCTTGATTCTTGTCAATTCACTGAAGTAGTCATGTTCCCAAACTTTCCCATATTGTGCTTCTAAGTCTCTTGTAAATAAATCCCAAGTGTAATGATAAAAAGGGGGCTGCCTTTTTACTATCCATTGGTACCATTGATATGGTTTTATCTCAAAGTTCAAAGTTGCTATGCGAATCATTCTTATCATCCATAATATCATGTAGTTCAAAATATTGCTCTATTTGGTTCACCCAGGTAAAGACCTCTGTTCCATCAAACTTCTTTAATTCAATCTTGGAAAAGTTGAATTTAGGACCCCCACCATAATTAACTCCACTATTAGAGTTAAATCCACTGGAAAATTGAATTGCTTATTATCGGCAGACTGTTCAACATCAATACTACCTTTATTTTCATGGGTTCCTGGACTTTTGATAGCTCTTTTAGGGCGTCTCTCATTTAAGGAAGCTCTTTCACATAGTGTCATTAGTTAAGAAGGCAATCGGTTAAGTTAGGTGATGATGAACCCAGTGCTGGTCCAAACATAATATAAGCTCAAGCACACAACCTTTTGTTTCCACAGGGAGGAGCATATTGCCATCTCCATGTAGCACCTTTAATATCATATCGAATGATTCTTGATCTCTTGTCACCGTGAAGGTTCTCAAAACTGCAAATAAGGGGATTTCATGCACCGTTCTGTAGAGACGAAAACCTAACAGCAATTGACTGAATAGGGGCATTTAAGTTTACAGGTCTTGCAGCTCCAAACATCTCAGCAGGAAATCGGTTTGCTGCTGAGCTCATCATTGAGGCTAGAGACATGCTAAAAATTACATAGAGCTTCTGAGAAAGGTCCTCCAAAAACAATTTGTGTGTATAGTATCAAAAACCAAAATCTCAACCTTTACATCAGACTTCATGATTATTGATTGTAAGCATTCCCATAATGGCAAATCAGTATGTCTCCTAGCATTTAAAAGCCCGCCAGCTTCAAATTTCTGTAATGCCATTTGAGTATGGTACAAGGAACTTGACGGTTTGGAACCAACATTAAAAAAACGAAACATGGTGACAAGAAATACCAAAAGGTTCTCTCAGCTCAACAATTTTTCACATTCAATATTTGTCCTTCATCACAGCTTCAGAAATTTGATCTTTTAAGTTTGCTTCAAAACTGTCATAAATTCACTTTACACATGTACATTGCTTGCTACCTCAGACCTCAGATTTAGGCCGAATAATACCTCAGTTGTTCGCTGCCACAGGTCTGCAATTTTAGGAGTTAAATTTGTGGTGATGGCAGCCCTTAGCGGCTGCCCTAAGAACAAACTTTGTAGCTAGCATGCCGAGCCTCTCCTAGGCTGCGGCTATTCTTCCTTTAGCAGGCCGAGCCACCAAGAAACAGGTGGCTGCCTTCTCACCCTGTAAGCAAGGGTCGGTCAGGGGCTTTAGGCCTGCGGCCAGCCTATTTTGGACAGCCGACCTTCACAGAGCTCGGCTACTTAACCACAGAATTTAAAAAGGGGTCCGGCCCTTCCCTTGAGCTGGCAGTGGGGTACTTTAGCAACTCCTATGGTCTTCCTTTATCAATGACTACTATGCAGATGGTCATCTTCAGGACCTGCTCTGATACCATGTTGAATTTTCAATGAGCTATGGCTCATGCATTTCCTTTAAATTTTTTGTTTAGATTTTACTTGAACCATAACTACTGTAGCAAACCAAGATCACAAGAAGAATAACCATGCACAAGAACACAAGAAGTATCCTGGGAAACCCTTCTCAACAAGGGAAGAAAACCCAGCCAATCCTTTGCTATATTCTTCAAGAAAAAGACCTCCCACACCATCACCAAACCTAGCACACAAGAGGGTGCTGTAATTCTCATAATTTTAGACCACAACTTCTGAAATCATGAGATGACACAATGTTAAGTGTGTTTCCTCAATGGGGATTCACCTTTATTTATACAAGACTTTATCACATCAAATGATGTGTCTATTGGCACAATAGGGCCGACCTCAATAACTCAAAATATAATTAATAATTACCATATTTATTATCTTTTACTTTATGGTGGGGCCGACCTGTACCCTTTACATCACAAATAGGGTTACAAGTCTGACTCTTGGACAATATAGCAAGGGACCTCATACACCCACTAGTGCTCAACCACTAGGGGCACATCCATCTGTGCTCAGCCACAGGGATGTCCACATCTCTATCTCACTGTGTCTCACAGGAGAATCACACTCAGTAGTGCTCAACCACTAGGATCACGTTCACCTGTGCTCAACCACAGGAACGTCCAACTCAACAGATCGCTTTCTCACTGCGTCTCACAGGAGAATCACACTCACTAGTGCTCAACCACTAGGATCACGTTCACCTGTGCTCAACCACAGGAACGTCCAACTTAACAGATCGCTTTCTCACTGCGTCTCACAGGAGAATCATTTGGAGTATCACATCATCTCAACTCTCTGAACAGAGGAGACCAATACATTGTTTCATCACCATCTTAGAGAGAACGACACACCCAACTCATGGGCTTCCCCACACAAGGGCACACAACATTCCATCTCTGTCTCAGAGAGGAACCACACACCAAGCTCATGGGCTTCCTCACCCCACACAGGGCACAACGTTCCATCTCCGTCTCAGAGAGGAACCACACACCCATCTCATGGGAACACCCAACTCATGGGCTTCCTCACCCCACACAGTGGCACACAATGTTCCATCTCTGTCTCAGAGAGGAACCACACACCCATCTCATGTGCACACCCAACTCATGGGCTCTTTCTCAGGTCGACTCACTCAGTCTGTGTCCTGGAGGATGTCTCACGCAACTGTAATCATCAACATGTATGACCTGTAGAATACTGAGAAGCCTTGCTGTCCTATTTTGCTGTTATCAACCAACACTGAAGGAAGAAGTTGTGCGCTGCCTGGGTGCTTCTTCTTTGTCTATTCTGGACTGATATACACCAACACTGTGGGTGTATTTTGCTGCCCTCTAACAAAAATATTTGTTGCCTGCTAACTGATATATATGCAGCCTGCTAACACTGATATATATGCAACCTGCTAACAAAGATATATATGCAGCCTGCTAACACTAATATATATGCAACTTGCTAACCGGGATATATACCAGCACTTATAAAACACTTGTTGCCTTTCACCCTCACGCTGCATAACCTGTG
Organism: Picea sitchensis; assembly: GCA_010110895.2. NCBI lineage: Eukaryota > Viridiplantae > Streptophyta > Pinopsida > Pinales > Pinaceae > Picea > Picea sitchensis. The sequence continues at coordinate 26,961 of SNQJ01S0035071.1, read as the reverse complement.
TGAAGAATGAGGGTCGACCTCTGATTATAAAGGAGTGGAGAGGTAGAGGGGAGAGGTCTTGAATTAGAAGTTTGATTGCATGCTTGTCATGACTCAACTTTACACTTTAGTTCGAATTTAGAACTTGACTTTACACTTCAGTTACAACTTGCCCTTGACTCAGCATGCGCATGACATGCATGCATGCAATGCATGTCATGCATGTTGAGATTTGGGTACCTTGGAAAGTGGTTCCCTTGTGGTTGTGGATCTCTAACCATAAGAGGGAAATATTTGACCCATTGTGCCTTATACTTTATGTCTAATTTCACTTTCACATTTTCCTAAGTCAAAAGGGTGAAATTTGTCACTTGAGTGAAAAGTGACTATTAATTCACTTTGTGGGTGAATTGGGGGAGATAAAGTGAGCTATGGAAACTTAACCCAAAGTGGGTTTTGAGTTGAGATCCTTTTTGAGAGATCTCAACCATGGATTAGAGATGGCTTGGAGTGATCCTGGCCATTCATGTTTTAGGTTTCCTTATGATTCTTTAAGAAGGGCACATAGGACATTTGGAGGCTCATTCACTTGTATGTTCACCAAGAGAGTTTGGAGAAGGGAAAGAGGATGAGAATGAAAGCATTGGGAGAGGAGAGCTTGGGCGCCATCTTTCATGGAGGGCTCATGGAGGCTTAGGTCCTCATTATTTGTTGGTATTGGTTATTGCTTGGAGGAGGGCGCACTTGTGAAGGAGGGCACACCACTAGCAGGTAATAGAAGGACTTGTGCTATCTCAAATCTGTTTGGCTTATGTTGGAGGAGACACACAAGAGCACATTTGCGTGGAAGGGATTCTTCATTGGACCAAGGAGGAAGGAGGGCACATCACTTCAGTGGATAGAGCAACAAGGGAAGAAGGCTCACTAAGCTTGGGCACATTTCTCTTCTTGGAACTCCAAAGCTTCTCGTGAGGAGTAGCTATTGTATCAGGTTCCATTGTATTAACTTACTTGTTGTATTCACTACTTAAAATCATCATTATATATACTTTCATTCCAAACTGGATTTCCCCAAGGGGTTTTTATCCAGGGTCATGTTGACCAAAAATACTTGTGTTCATTTCATGCATGCTTAGAGTATAGATCAGCTTGTTAGAGTTGTAAAGATCAAGAGGAGTGTTTTTTTTTTTGAGTATATTGCATGTGCTAACATTGGGGTATGAAAACAATTGTAAGGGCATCTCAAAAGAACACTTAACCATAAAAATTATGAGCAGAAAGTTACTTGACTGTTTGCTGTCCTAAAACAACAGCAAAGGACAGTCTTGGAGATTGAAACTTAGAGCCAAATTTCAAGTCAAGGACAGACTTGTTTTGGCAGCCTCATAGTACCTCAAATTTCTACAATGCATGCAACATGCAACTATGCAACTTTATGCAACTCGAATTTTACAACTTAAAGTATTACAATTTGAATTTAACAACTCATTCAACTTGATTCTTATACATGGCAATTCGAATTTCTTCATGGTGGATAGTGTTACACGTGCCAACGCACTAGATCAATACATTTACATCATTTGCAATATCATGAAGATTGTTTGTTTCTGACTCATAGGAATTTTACGTTCAACCTAACTTTTGCTAGATGCCTTGACTTTTGATCATGGCTCACAAGGCTTGACTAGGCTCACAGAGGTTGTATGTTCCCCCTGACTTTTGCACTAGACTGTCTATGCTCATAGAGGTTGTACGTTCCCCCTGACTTTTGCATTAGACTTACATCTTGATTCACAAGATCATATAGCATCTCATTCGTCCTGACTTTTGGTTTGACTCACAAAGGTTGTACGTTCCCCCCGACTTTTGTCAATACCTAACAAGACTGGTTGATTCTCCAAATCTCCCTGGCTAGCCTCAGGGTGGCCCATTTGGCCTCTTATTGGAGAATGACTGTCGATGCTGCCAAATTTAACATTCAACCTCCTACGAGACNTTGACTTTTGATCATGGCTCACAAGGCTTGACTAGGCTCACAGAGGTTGTATGTTCCCCCTGACTTTTGCACTAGTCTGTCTATGCTCACAGAGGTTGTACGTTCCCCCTGACTTTTGCACTAGACTGTCTATGCTCATAGAGGTTGTACGTTCCCCCTGACTTTTGCATTAGACTTACATCTTGATTCACAAGATCATATAGCATCTCATTCGTCCTGACTTTTGGTTTGACTCACAAAGGTTGTATGTTCCCCCCGACTTTTGTCAATACCTAACAAGACTGGTTGATTCTCCAAATCTCCCTGGCTAGCCTCAGGGTGGCCCATTTGGCCTCTTATTGGAGAATGACTGTCGATGCTGCCAAATTTAACATTCAACCTCCTACGAGACCAAACCTTATTCGACGGATCACCTCCTTCTTACCAGTGCTATCCTCAGGAAGGGGCACTAAGAGTGTAATATCCTTGATCCAGCTTATCTGGATATCTATTGCTAAACTATGGTTTTGGCTACTGAATCTGATACTCTGGGGGTTTTTGAATGTGTTTGAGTTACTGTTTGAGATGCTTGGTGATCTTTGCATGTGTGTTCCAGTTTATTATGTGTTTTAGCAGTATAAGACAATGCATGCGAAATAAGGACAACACAACTCACTGATAGATATATATAATGCTGGAAAAACAGGAAATACAATAATACTGGAAGCAAATATGATAATCGTCAATTAGATCTCATGGATCGTCACTGGAATACAAAATAATGGATAAGAAATACCCATGACTAGAAGAATGGGTGCTGGACTGCGCATGCACGGATGGATCGGCAGAAAGCAGTTTGGCAGCTCACGATAACTGTTGTAGAATCCGAAAAACTCGCCCTGATGGCGATACCCATCAGAATGAGCTGGAAACTGTCTCAAAAGATGCGCCTTGGTCTCTAGACTGATCCTAATGACTATTGGACTGAAGATCTGACCTCTGGAGCTTCGGATCTCACCCCCTGGGGGTTTGCGCACCACCTGGGCTCAATGAGTGCGCCCTAGTGATTCCACCGACGAAATCTGACGATGTATAGCTCAAAACGATTGTCCTGGTCTCCTCTGTAATGGGTCGAAAGGGATTCCTCAGATCTGACCCGGAATGTCCCTTGGAACCCCAAATGTGCTTCCTCTGGAGCTGTACCTTAAATGACTGTGTTCTGCTTTCCGAAAGATTCCACTGTCGGAAAATGACGACAGATGGCTCAATAGGTGCGCCATGGCAAGCTCTCTAATGGGTCAAAAGGAATTGGCCAAATCTGAACTTTCACAAACGACTGCACAAACCCTCTCTCAAACACTTGCGCCCTCACTGGCTGAGCTGCGCAATCACTGAACTGGACACTGTAGTGCAAGATGAAATACGTGGATGGTATCTCTGATAGGCTATGGTGTGTCTCTCAACACCGAAACCGATCAATGGTGGTGGCTTCCTCCAGAAATCCACAAAACAACAAGGGGGTTGATTTCCTCCTCCTTTGCAAATATCTCCACATCAAATCATAACATAATCATAACATAATGAGGAATTAGGTCCTTTACTCTTCCTTTATAGCTTCCCGAAACCCTAATTCGTTGTTAACCTTTTCCCTCCAAGTGACTTTTACTTTATTTTATTATTCTTTGATTAAATCACTTAATTAATTAATTAATTAACCATTTTACCTCTAAAAAGTGATTTATCCATCCTTATGGCTTCTTCGGCCACTAAAAGTCACTTCTCATCATCTTATCCTATAATGCTCTTCTTCCCGATTCCGATGAGCTATTACACTGAGAGGTTTCTCCAAGTAATATGCCCATTATGACCTTCTTAGTGAATTTAATTAAGATATGACCCATAATAACTCAAAATTACGAAAATTGTCGGAATGCAACGAAACTAAAGCCAAGCTGTGCGGAATGGATCCTGATGATGAACGATGCAAGTCGGGCCCAATAAAACCCCTCAATATCTCCTGAACTCTCTGTCACCCCTGTCTGGCTACTCTGGTAGGCATAACACTTTGTATTGTTATAATGTCCCAAAATGGGGACATTACAAAGAGACAGACCGACACTAGCGCAACCCCAAAATCCATATCAGTGTGGACCCGTGGGACCTTCCCTTGTCCCAAGAGATTTCAGCGACATGACCAGACCAGATCCCCTCCTAGGAGACGGATAAGATCCCCTAGACCTCGTCGATGCACTACCTCTTCTAGTCAGCAACGCAGTGGACGATCCAGGCACCCCACTAGGTCCCTCTCGGGACAACCGACTATACTTCGTTTTCTTCATTCGGCCTCAGATGATAGGAGAGATGGATCCATTCCATGACAGATCCACTTCTTTTCTTTTGATTCCTCTTGTCTTTAGATCTTCTTCTCCTACGATACACCCCATCATCAACGCAGGTATCTGAGCTAGAGGCCAAGGGCTCTTCATGCCTCGGGGTAGATATCACTTTCTACCACTCCACCTTATAGCACTTTACTTTCTGCATCTCGCCTTATATAGGAGACCCTTTTGGTACTCTTGCATTGTATTGACATCGTTGTACTCAACAGTCCCTTTGACCTACTTTTGTGGTCATTAGTTGGACATTAATAAAATTATCTTATCTTATCTTATCTTATCAATAATATTTTATTGTAAAATGTTTGAGGAAAAGCTCTATAAAAGGAAGATAGCTCTCGTTTGCAAAGGCATGGTTGGATGAACGGATTTCTCCTCTAAGCTTAGTTGAAGATCTCTTGGGAGGAAGTAGTTAACGGGTCAAACTCAATGTAAGGCTTCTCCATTTCTCCTTTCTCTTGCATGGATGAGTAGGGTTTTGCAAGAATTGCCATTGCATTTTGCTGTTCAATCATCTTTGATGAAACTCTGTCAGATTAGATAGACTATCAGGTTCAATCATCTTTGATGAAACTCCTAAAATCGCACGGGCTTTAGATAGTAAGGGATTTTCATTTCTAGGATTCTGTGCTATTATAGAGACATTTACATCCATGAGAGCTTCATCAATCTGATGCACATTAGCAGCACCCTGATTGATTTTTTTACAATCTGGCATTTCCTTAGCAGGAGAATGTTCTTTACCATGTTCATGATTCATCATATTCCAGTTTTCCAAGTGTTTAACAATCTTGTGCCCTTCACTGGCAGCACCGTTACTCAAATGTATAGAAGTCTTATGCCCATATCTGTATTATCCACTGAATCCTTAGCCATCTTATGCTCATTATCAGATCTAGGATCCAACAAACAAACATTACTAATAGGAGCAACACCTTGCAGCCCATTGCTAGCAGCACCTTGTGTGGTCATACTTCCTTTTTTCATCTCATTTAAGTTCCATGTAGAAGGAATCTTCGACAAAGATCCAATGCTAAAAGGTTGTTCATCAACAGAAGATGGAAGCCTTGTATTGCTTGGCTTCCACAACTCTCGAAAAATAATTTCTATCTAAAAGTGTTTCTTTTCTTGGCACCGAATCCTTTGCTTCTGAAATTACTGCATTGTTAGAGTTCAAATAGAGTGACCTTTTCAAAATAAAAACAACCGAAGAAGCAAGTGATTTATTTTCCTTTCTAGATACTACATTTGCTAGTTTTGCTTTATTATTCTTGGGTTCACAGACCTGATGTTCAAGTTTAAATACTGCTTGATTTGTTGCTCTTTTATTACGTACATAGAAGATCATGTAAGCCTTCTGGTATAATATTGAGTTTTCACTTGATATACCTGATGATCATCCAGAGCATACCAGATGCCACTGGATATATGAACGAAACAGTAGTAATGGCCAGAATTTGAGCTTGTGCCAGCATGCATCAGAACACCATAGAGGGTATATTTCAAATCCCCTTCACGTGGACTACTCACAAAAGGTTTCATATCTAGTGCAGGCCCAAACTCAACTTTCTTATTAATTTTTACCCCAAATCCTCCTGGACTAATCGTTTCAGATGAATGGAAAGGATGGATGGAGCCTTGTCCACTGTGAGTTGTATTAAAGCTTGAACTTTTACTTTATGTCATACACATCGATATACTTTCTCGCCTCAATCTAATTGCTCCACTGCAACTTAATGGGAAAGTGCCTTCAATAATGAGTCTGCTTGTTCAATCTGTAGACTCAAATCTAAGAAGGGATCATATTTATTGGAACCATATGAACATTGTGTGCACTTGACCCGACCTGAGACGACCACCAAAATTTTGTGTACGAGGATTTTTTCATAGGCACTTGGAGATTCACTAGCTATCCCCGAAGGAAAAGAACATCTATGCATGGATTCCATCATATTTACCATATATTCGGATTTACCATATATGTCCTTTGCGTCCTTGACATATGCAATATAATGCCAACTCTTGAGCGAGTCACCCTTGTAAACTACACTCACATACAAGTTGTATTTAGTAATTTACAGTGTTCCACGGGGACGCAGGGGACGCGTTCCCCACGTCCCCGGGACGGGGGGACTCCAGGGGGGACGTTTCCCTAAAACCTAAGTAAGAAGTTGGAGTTGTAAGGTGTTTTGGTGTGCAGCTGAGGGTAGTAATTAATGGTGTAGTGATATTAGGGTCTCCAAGTGACATTCTCCTTTATCTTTCCTTTTTATCCTTTTATTGAAATTTTTAACATTGCCATTAATTGTTTAGGGATGTTTGAGAGTGGACAACCTCATTATGGACTTATATATATATATATGGAGAAAGGGAAGTAGAATTTTAGGTCATTCAAAATTCAGCAGACTACTTGAGTTTTCAGGATTCCAAGATTGGCAAGATTGCAATGTTTCTTGGATTTGATCATGTGTAAGGGTATAAAGACTGACATTTAATCAGAGAACCAAGCTCTATATGTACCTTGTGATGTTGGTGGCATTGATTGTTGAACTCTTTTGTCCAGACCCCGATGCAAAATGTATGCCTTCACTCAAGTATAAACTCTTTCATTGAACTCTTCTCTTTGTAGTTTGTGGTAGGTATGGGGTGACTTAGTAGTGTATGTGCACCAGCACTCAATGCCTATACAATGAGGAAGAGTGGTTGAAGGAAGAACAAAGATGTGGGATGTAGTATTGTTTTGATGATAAGGGTTTGAACAAGGTGTTGAGTTAGCATTAGCCAACGGATCTTAATGAACTAGTGCCAGATCCGATCACTTTTGATGATAGGTGATCGTCTTGAGGGGTCATCCTCCGGAGTCCACATCAACAAATGCAGTTAGTGGATATAGGGAGGAGGGATGGAGGAGGAAATGATGGTAGTGATGAAAATCTTGATGTAGTCCTCCATGTCATAATCATGGAGGACTACTGATAGTCACGTCTCATGAACTATGAGATTCTTTTATCTACAGTTCTAGTATCTACCTATGGCTATTTTGTATTTTCATACTAGCATTCCCACCCTATAATGCTCGGTGACTCTAACTTAGTATATTGGCTGATATTTACATGAGGCCATTTAGAGCCTCATTGATTATGTATATTTTTGTTGATCTCTAGACCTTATTGCACTGTATTTATGTTCCGATCTCTAGATATGTATTGCACTTGGTGTCGTTTTGATATATTCATGAGCATACTTTGGATATGTTGTCTCTAATTGTCTCTAATGCTTTGGAAACATGATTTAAAATCTTAAAAATTTATTTTTAAAAATTTATTTTTTATATTTTTTATATTATATATGTGACGTCCCCCCGTCCCCCATTTCCCAAAAATCCCTGAAATTTGGGGGTACTTACCACACGTCCCCCTTTTGCGTCCCCGCGTCCCCGCGTCCCCCCGTCCCGGAGTCTTGGTGGAACATTGGTAATTTACCTTCAATATTTGGAAATTCAAGATTTTGTTGAAAGACAATGTGTTTTGTTTCCTTAGTCATCTCACCCTCTCCATCTCCATTTGCGGACTTGTGGAATCTATTGAAATATATTTGGAAATTCAAGATTTTGTTGAAAGACAATGTGGTTTGTTTCCTTAGTCATCTCACCCTCTCCATCTCCATTTGCGGACTTGTGGAATCTATTGAAATATATTTGGAAATTCAAGATTTTGTTGAAATACAATGTGTTTTGTTTCCTTAGTCATCTCACCCTCTCCATCTCCATTTGCGGACTTGTGGAATCTATTGAAATATATTGCAAGAACGTTGGGAGGTCTGACAATATGGAGATGGGTGGTCTGAGATACAGAGAGTTGTTTGCGATTATTGCAAGTGAATCTTTTCAAGATCATTGTACTCAACAGTCCTTGGACCCCTTCCCTCCCATTGTGGTTGCCCACACTTGGAGTCGATGGTTTTCCATGGTGCAACATAGACCTCATGCTTTACTTTACTTCTTGCTCTTTATATAGGAGACATTTTGGTAATCTTGCTTTGTATCGACATCATTGAACTCAACAGTCCCATTGACCTACTTTATGGTCATTTGCTGGACTTAAATATAATTATCTTATCTTATCTTCCTTGGCAGCCTGTAGTCTCTTTGTGTACTGTTGGTTGGATGACTGTTGAAGTACCTACAGGTTGTAACCCATCTTGCAGCTCTTGGAAACAAGTAAGATAGAGATCATACTCACAAATTACACAGCTTCTGTGAAGCCCTACGTTGGATGTATTGCAGTTGTTACAGTAAAAACGGTTATCTGGATCCACAATAGCCTCTGGAATCTCCAGGCTTTGTGTTGGTTTTCTCTAAATCCGAGTCTCCACCTGTTGCTCTAGCGTTTTCTCTTTTTGAATCGTAGACACCATAGTGAGGGCACTCAAATTATGTATTGCAGAAAATGAACCCTATCAGCTTCACTTGATGCAGGCTCCACGTTGACTTTTAGATTTCATCGCAAACATGGTTTATAATTACGATTCCCCTTCAAAACGGACAGGTCTTGGCAATCTTCTCCTCAGTTAGCAAGGGGTACCATTTTTCAATGCAACAAACATAGTAGTGCTTTGTACATTTGGAGCACCAGACCACTCTTCTTTTGGCATTTCTTTGACATTGATGGCACATTGTACTCACAGTTTCCTCTGATGATGGCTTTGTTTCTTTCTCCTCCAAGGGATTATCGTGAGACAAAGGACGTACTCCAAGCTCGGTATCAAACATGCTCTGCATTTTACTATCATATTTTCTTTTCATCTTAGCTACTTCAACCTCTTGACGTGGAGGAATTATCATTACAACATTAGGTAGATATAGTCGCATAGGGTCCGTGGTTGAATCTCGGGCACTGGAATCTTCAAACCAATTTGCTTTATTCTTCTTTCTCACAGGTTCATAAGAATCCCGAACATTGGAAACCTCAAACCCAATTTCTTTATTCTTTTTTCTCACAGGTTCATAAGAATCCTGGACACTGGAATCCTTGAACCCATTTGCTTTATTCTTTTTTCTCATAGTTTCATAGGAATCCCTATCATTGGAATCCTCAAACCCAATTGCTTTATTCTTTATCGCAAGTTCACAATTAAGATCATCTTTTGTTGCCAGTGCCACCTCCATTGATTCGCTCCACTTCAACCTGTTTTCAGAGTCCAAAACCCCAAATTCTTGTTTGTTTTCCTTGGCCATTTGTTTCTCTCCTCTCTTCTTCCCTTCCACGACTTGTGGTTGTGAATTCTCAACACTTTCAGTAGCCTCATCACTATGACTGCGTTCTCTCTCTTGTTTTGGGAATCTTGGTGAGAATATGCTTTTAGAAGTAATGGTGCTTTGAACAATACTGGTGGGGCTACCATCATGGCTACGGTTTGAGCCACGGGAGAATTTTCTGCCACTGCTCACCATCTTTGCACCTGCAACATCGTCCAGGTTTGTGAATCCTTCGTCTATAACTTCTAGTTATGGTTCCTGGCTAGTCGTGCAAGCCTCCATTGAAGATTTTTCTTCATTTACAACCTCCTCGGGCGGATTTAGATGGTGAATTGTTTCCAAAGTTTCCCTAAATTCATGCCAAAATATCTCTTTTATTTTTCTTATCTCATCACTGATGTCTAAATTGAAAGACATGTTGTGAACGTGGAATATTGGCTCTGATACCAATTGGAGGGTACCTTATATAAAAAAATATTTTATTATTTTATTCATGACATGTTCTATTGATGCACAGCCTGCATTATATACAAATAGGGTGTAAGAGTCGTAACTATTCATATGACCACGATATACATTGGACTATAATAACTTATTGATTATTCAAAACTAATCATGGCTAATCAAAACTTATTGATTATTCAAAACTTTTTTTATAAAATTCTATTATGGCTAATCAAAACTATTTTTCCAACATTATGAGCTTAAAGAACACAATAAATATTTCCCAATACAGGACCAATGTTCGTGATTATGATCTCCATATTGAAATTGGTTGGAGTAATCCAAAAACACTTTGGGATGAACAAATTTGTAATAGAAAGGTGGTTGAGGATGGACAACATTTCCTTTTAACATCCCCCGCCCTTAATAGTTTAAGACATAACTTTACCCAATTTCATAATTTAATTGCTCTTCAGGCCCTCCCAGCTTACAGAAACCATAATGACCTTAGTACTTTTATTTCCACTATTATTTTCAAATATGAAAATGATATTATGAATCCCTATTCGATTTACTTCTCTGATAAACCTTATTGGTCTTAGGGGATGGGAAACAACATCATCATCATCATCATTATCATCAACACTATTTTTGTGCCAGTAAACAATGACTTTTATATTTATCTGCAAAAGTTTCTGTTAGAGGCTTTGAACATTTTAATTTAACACTATTTTTGTGCCAGTAAGCAATGAATTTTACATTTATGTGCAAAAGTTTCAGTTCTAGGTTTTAAATATTTTTATCTAACACTAATTTTATGCCAGTAAGCAATGCCTTTTATATTTATCTGCAAAAGTTTCTGTAATAGGCTTTAAATATTTTAATTTATTACTATTTATGTGCCCATAAGCAATGGATTTTACATTTTTCTGCAAAAGTTATTATTTTTTGTTCCAGCAAGCAATGAATTTTATGTTTATCTGCAAATGTCTCTGTTACAGGCTTTGCATTCTTTATATTTAATAATAATTTTGTGCCAGTATGCAATGAATTTTACATGTATCTGCAAAAATCTCTGTTACATGCTTGAAATATTTTATCTTTAACAGCATTTTGTGCCAGCAAGCAATCAAATTTATATTTATCTGCAAACGTTTCTGAGGCATGCCTTAAATCTTGTGTCTTTAAAATCATTTTTTGTGTCAATAAGAAATGAATGTTACATTTATCTGCAAAAAATTATGTTACATGCTTTAAATATATTATCTTTGACATCATTTTTCTGCCAGCAAGCAATGGATTTTCAATTTATCTGCAAAACTTTCTGTTACTGGCTTTAAAGTTTTTAATGTAACACTATATCTGTGCCAGCAAGCAATGAAGTTTACATGTTTCTGCAAAAGTTTCTGTTACAGGCTCTAAATATTTTAAAGGCTCCACCTATCTCAATTTAACATAATTTTGTGCCAGTAAGCAATGAATTTTACATTGATTTGCAAAAACTGCAGAAATATGGTGGTTTGATTGGAATTTGACCAATTCTTTTTGGCTTTTTGTTCAGCAAAATTTGCGCATTGGCCGTTAAGGACTCTCTGCTTTCAAGGAATGTCGAGGACTATGCAATTTTCCACCGGCAGTGCTGCTACTGCAAAGACACAAGATGTTCAGACTCCTGTAAGTTTTTTCAGAACCTTTAAGGGTTTGAAATTGTAATCTAAGAAAGAAAATAAACACTCCTATAAGTTAGTTCAGATTCCAGAACCTTTAAAGGTTTGAAACTAAGTTGCACGAAATGGGGAAACGATACGAAGTTTCCGAAACAGGTACGATACGAAACAGGCCCTCAAAAAATGGAAACGCCGGGGGAAACGCCGTATATATATATATATATATATATATATAGTTTTTAAAAAAATAAAACATTATATTGCAAGAAAAACATAATGATACACATAAATGACATTTTTAGAAGGAAAACCATGTCCATGTTAACTCCCATAGATGATGAATATCATTTATTACATGATGCAAGTAGCAAATCCAAAATTAGCCTTTATAAATTCGAGTTGGCATAACCACATATTCCCTTAATTTTTTTTATTTTAAAAAAAATGAAAAAAAACATGAGATAAAGGCAACTACAATTACATATCAATAATCATCTTGATCCCTCATCATCATCATCAAAAATAGAACAAGATGCATATTCAGCAGAACTAGAGCCTCGATGGGAAGAAGAGGCAACTTGAATTCCACTTCCACTTGCATCATCATTAATATCAAGAGCAGAAAGAGAGGGCTCTAAGTCAGGGTTTTCTGCATCCACATCCCCTCTCTTACGAGGTCCACTTGTATATTCTTCACCTTGTGAGACACAAGGTGAAGGTTTGAAAGCACATATACAAAATCCTCTCGGTATACTTGATCAAACATTTGCGCTTCAGCAGACTAGATATGAAAACCATAGGATTGCTCCAATTCCTTTTTCATTGAAGAGCTTGCCACTTGTGATAAAATACGAGTGGCAAGAATTTGCAAATATACACCATTTGCCCATGACAAGTCCACCATTTAATCGGGTCCATGTGGTGCTTCTCTCCTCAAAGGCGACATGTTTGCAAAATACATAATCCAACAACAAGAAAAACTAGAATTCCTCCCCTCACACTCTGTTTCTTTGAAGATGCGGCTCTTCTCTTTGGAAGGGATTTTCCACTCACATTGGTCACCTCCTTGTCGCTATTGTGGGGCCTTCTCTTCCCATTGCTTAGAGCAATGAAATCCTCATCATAAAATTTGGGATTTAGAGCATGTGCCAAAGTGTGCAATGGAGTGTTAAATCCATTCCCCCTAGTAACAATGATGGACCTCACGTGCTCAACAAAGTCAACCTTGACAAAAAGCAGAGTGGGAGCCTCTGTGTAATAATTTCCACAGTTTTCTCAACCATGGTATCCATGCCATCATAAATCTCTCCGAGGAAAGGTTTGTTTGTGTTTGCATCTTGGAGAAGCTCAAATGTAAGTAATGTGAACTTGAAAAAGAATTCTATTTTGCTCCACCAATCCTCATCAATCAACACCCTCAGCACCATACTTCCTCTCTCTGAATCAGACTGTCTCCTCCAGCTTAAAGTCCGCACCACCACCATACTCATTAATGCACTTTTTGACCTCAACAAGGCGACGTAACATGATGAAGTTTGAGGCATATCTTGTCTCAACAACTTTGAGCAAATCTAATTTGGAGTATTCTCGATACATTGCGTGAGACTGGTGGTGGTTGGTGATTAATTTAATGATCTCCCTAGCTTGCCTGTGAGCTCCTTAATCCATTCAGTTTTTCTCTTCTAAAATGAGATTTAAATTATGGAGAATGCAAGGAGTCCAAAAAATAAGATGATATCTACTCTCAACAATAAAGCCTGCCGCGGCTTTTCAGCGGGTGCGTTATGCGTGACCTTGCACCACATTCTTTAACCTACTTGTTCAATAGGAGAAATTTAAATATCAACGATGAATTTTCTATCTTTTACCTTGCCAGAACTATCTTCTGCTCTCAAGAACATCCCTCCTTTTGGTGATGCAATAACATTGATCAAGGGCCTCCGCTTTGTATCAATCCATCCATCTGAGATAATGAAAACTCTTGTGTTGGTCCATGAGCTATGAACTGGTTGGAGAATATCATGAATCAATGACCTCTCTTTCTGCAACAGCGATTACGGTTTTTCATAGGTTGGCCCCTTGAAACCTTGAGGAGCCTTGTTAATTGCCTTCACCATATCTTTCCAATAGGGGGACTGAACCACTTTAAATGGGATGCCACATGAAAATATGGCCCTCGCCACTCTTGACTGTTTCTTCTCTCTTTTGTTGTTGAACATCTTCATCAATCTGCTTTTACGGCTGCCGTGCGTCCTCGGGCCTTTGTTTATCTGCGTTTTCTACCTCTATCGCCCTCTTCTTCCTTGCTTCGTGAACAATCATTGGTTCATTGCTAACACCCAAGGAATGGGGAGGAGGCTTGTTATTGCCATGCATAGCAATCTTTGCTCTATTATCCTTCACTTTTTTGAGCATCATCATGCTCTTTTTGGAATCTATCCCTCACATTTTGCATGAAGGGAAGGGTATTCAAGGGTATGTGGACAACCTTTAATACCTTTCCCTTCATGCAAAATGTGAGTTTTGACTCTTGTGTAAGAGCCCTGAAGTTCTTATCCTTCTTGCATGAATTGCAGTTCCATTCCCATGAACCTCCACGGGCACCCATAGCCTTGACCTTAATAACATGCCTCCAAAGGGATAATTATTCCTAGCACCTTACTTAGAACGCTCTAGGATTAGATGGAAACAACACATTGAGAAGCCATGAATGCAAAGAAAAGAAGAAAAATGAAAACTTTGTTGCCAAACAAAACAAAATTCGGTTTTATCGTGACAGTAAATTGTAACAACAACAATATTTAACCATAAAATCAGCATATGAATGAAACAAAATAAAACAAAATCAGCATATGAATAGCTCAAAATAAAACTCTTGACAAGCATTTTCAGATCCAATACTTAAACAAACTTTTCAATGGTTAAATTGTGAGATAAATGAAAGATAACAACAGAAAGAAGCAACCCTAATGGCTGTAGCTAACAATTTATAACAACAACAAGCTAAACTCAAAATTCATCAACCATTTAATCACCAATCACTAGAAGGCTTATCATAAATTAAGAGAGAGAGAGAGAGAGAGATTGCTATGAAACCAAGAGAAAAAAAACCCTGCTAACTTGCTAAGCAAGCGTAAAATAAATCTACTCACCAAATAGAGAAGAAATCTGCTCACTAAAACCACACACAATCTCCTTCTTGCTGCTGTAGGAAGCTCCTCTTGCTAATGAAAGTGTGAGGAATGAGTGAAGCAAGTGGTTTCTTATAGCAAATGAAGGAGATTTAGGGTTTTGGTTTGCATCTAGAAGTTTCTTTTTTTAATTAAAACAAAAACACATAAAATCATCTTCATTTTAATTAGAGAACACAAAAAATGTATTAATTAACACTAATTGGAAGTTTGGGGGCCCCACGGCCCCCTTAATTTGCCTAATTCTCCTTTGAAAGCTGCGGAAACCTGGTTGTATGGGCGCGGTACAGCCGGTGGCGTTTAAGGGCTGTACCGTACCCGTTTCGGCGTACCGTACCGTTTCGGGCTCCAAAACAGAGGGGGGGAGGCGTTTCCTGCAACATAGGTTTGAAATGTAATCTAAGAAAGAAAAAACACAGCATGGAGAGACTCGAGAAGGAATAGCGTAAATTTCTTTTTTTAATACCTTTAATTGAATATTTCTAATTATGAATATAATTTTTGTTCCACACTTAAGAACTCAAATGAATAATCACTGAGGAAAAAAATGTCTCGTGTAATTAATTAATTAATTAATTTTATTTCTTAAGCAAATAATGAAATTAAGGTGTGTTCTGCACTTAAGATTTCAAATAAATAATCAATCTCAGAAATAGTAGAATCTTTTGTTAATTTTACACCCGAGGCAACTACATATTGGGATTTTTCTTTGGAATTTAAAAGCATGAGTACTACCTATTTCACTTTTGAACATAATCTGGTTATAGATCCTTTAATTTTGGATTACTGATTTAATTGTTTTTTTTTTCACAAGAACGGGTATGAGATATATTAAGAAAACAACAGAAAACTGCTGGCACAGTTACAATCAACCTTCATTGGATAGTCTCCACTTTGACTTCGGGGGCTAGCCCTTGTACAATATTTTATGGTAATTTATTGAATCCCTCGGTTCGGTCTAGCGATAGAACTCCTTTGCTTAGCGGTACTGCTTTGTTAGCCTCTTTATCTGCTTCGCCATTTAATTCCCGCAATATATGGAATAATTGGATTGATTTGAAAGTGGTCATAAGTAGTTTAATTTTCTTGAGAATTTGCCTGAGCCTCATGTGAATGGTAAGGTTCTTAGAAGAGAGGGATTGAATGATGATACAGGAGTCTCCAAAGACATTGAGATTTGTAATGTTCATGATTTGGGCTTGAGACAATCCTTGCCAGCGGGCTAAGGCTTCAGCAATATTATTTGTGTCCTTACCAATTCCCCAAGAATACGAAAGTACCTTTATTTCCTTGGGATCAATAATCGCCCCTCCCCTGCCAACCTCACCGGGGTTTCCTTTAGAAGCTCCGTCGAAGAATAGACTGTGCCTTTGAAGGGATTTGTGCCACATTGTAAAGGCCGAAGGATCCAACCTGATTTCCCACTGGAATGTAGGGAGCTCAGGAGCAATTATCACTTTCAAAGTACTTGGAATAAGGCTTGACATCCAGTCTTCCTCGTTGGGAGTTAACCTACCTTTGTTTGTTGGCAAATGGATGGATGATAGAAAGTCCCCCATCATTGCTTTAGCTTTTGCAGTCACTTGGGCCTCGCTGGCAGTTTTCCCTTTGAAGATTCGGGCGTTGTGTTCTAACCATATTTTCTAGCAAATAAACTTGGGAAGGTACCCCCAACATCTTTTTAGTCGGTCTTTCTTCGTGAGGGAGAAGGGGCACAAAGCCTGCCAGCTGAGAAGAAGGTTGGATATCTCATCCGAGAGAGGGACTTGATTTGTCCAAGGGGCTAACGCTAGATTCCACACCTCCCGAGCATATGAACTGATAGTATAACGAGGGATGCAAGGCTCTCCACCGCTAGCTTCGATACACATTCATCCATGCTCACCCTTCCTACCCCAACGCCAATGCTTCCTATCGTTGTCTCCTCTTCCGTAAGAAACGTCTCTTTGTTTCTCAGAGGAGACGAGTGATCCAGGTGGCCACCCGCCTATTCCACTTGGATCCCCACCATTGTTTCTTTCAGGTTTTCAGTTTCTTTAATTGTAGCACAATTTACTATTTTTGGAGTTTTTCGGGTCCTGAACTTTCGAAGTCGTTTTGAGGCCCTAAACGACGTTTTTTGGGCATCTACCGGTCGGGAAATATCATCATGATGATGATATTTCTTACCCATAGTTGTAGTCGGATAAATTTTTCTAACGAGGTTTCATATGCGTCAAACGGAGATAGTATACCAAAGTTATGACCTCGGGAAATTGATGTACCAATTTACCCCAACGGGGCTCATATTCTGGCGTTTCATCTCCTAGGGTTAGGTTTCTTAGATGTTTAGGGTTTCCATTGTTTCTCAATAATATATAGGCCTTCAAGCCTCATTGTAACACAGAGTTCAGAGGCCTGTAGCCGCCACACATCTCTTCTCAGAAATAAGCTACCAGCGCCCTAGCTAGTTTATTTCTATTCTGTCTGTAAACAAATTTCAGTTCTTTGATATTAATGAAATGAAGTGCTATTTTCGCTGCATCTTTGTATTCATGGTTATTTGTGTATTCTCTTGCGTTCCTGCATAAAAGGAACGAGGAGGAACACTCCCTGTTCTAGGCCGTACCCACTTGGAATTCTTTTCGAGACGCCATCAAGGAACAATATTATCTCGTGGGGAGCTATGAGGACAAGTACATACAATGGACTATGCTGCGACAGCAAAGGGATCAAGATGTGCATGAACTGACGAATCTATTAGAAGGATATTTCTTGGTTCATGACTTTTTCGACCGGGAGAAGATTATTTTTTCACTGCTCAAAGCCGCCCCCCATGTCAAGGACTGGTGGGAAACCTAGTGTGAGAAAAAGGACGAGGAGGAACCCTCCCTGTTCTAGGCCGTACCCACTTGGAATTCTTTTCGAGACACCATCAAGGAACAATATTATCTCGTGGGGAGCTATGAGGACAAGTACATACAATGGATTATGTTGCGGCAGCAAAGGGATCAAGATGTGCATGAACTGACGAATCTATTCCATACCCTGCGCACAAAGTTGGGTATCAAAGATTCAGAGAAACATTTGGTGTTGAAGTACCGCAGTTCTCTACACAGATACATTTAGGAGGAAATGGAGTTCCTCGACATCTCCACACTTGGTACGACATACCGATATGCTGCCAAGATTGAGCAGAAATTCAAACAAAAGAAGCGGGACTTTGGATTTGTGAATCAAAAGCAAGCGAAAGGTGCCCCCAAACCACAGAACAAAGGACAAAGCCAAGGCATGGCGGCTCAAGACAACCTGCCAAAGCCGCACGCAAAGAACAACACCAAGAAGCTGAAGGACATGGGAAAGTGGTGTGAGTTCCATAAGAGCTCCACTCACAACACAAGTGAGTGTCGGGCCAAACAGTCATTGGTGGCCGAGATGAGGGCTTCTGAATCAGATGCATGCTCCGACACTGAATTAGAACTCGAGAAGGGGAATGACAGAGGGAAGCAAATTATCAATGCAGAGCCCAACGCCCCGTTGCCACCACGAAGATCCAAAAGGAAGAACCGGAAGATCTAGAGGAGGAGGAGCATCTCTTCCACTCCCAGATGTGGGTAAAGGGTTCCCTGCTACAGTTCATTGTCGACAGCGGGAGCCAAAAGAACCTCATTTCAGTAGAGGTCGTGAAGCGGTTGGGCTTGTCGACCACAACACACCCACTGCCATACACCATCGGGTGGCTTCACCAAGGATGGGATCTCCGCGTCAGCCAACAATGCCGCCTTCCCGACAACATCAAGCCCTTCATCGATGAGGTATTATATGACATTGCTCCTCTTGATGTTTGTGATGTATTATTAGGCCAACCATACTTGTGGAAGCGACATGCTGTGTATGAGTCCTGTCCTCGTGCTGTTATTGTTACCTTGGGAAATAAGTTGTACAGGATACTAGAGGTACCACCGCCTGCCACTATCTCTTTGGTTACTACAAAACAATGCAGTAAACTCATTTCCAAAACCGGGAAATTTGTTTTCCTAATGATTCGCCCTCAGGGCAAGAAGAAGACTGTGGCCACGACCTCCAGACAGGGTTCCCCCGCACGACAACAACAAATGGACAAGGTCGTGGAGGAGTACCGGGACATCTTCACCTCACCTGTAGGGGTCCCTCTGCACTGTCAGGTCAAGCAACCCATCGATCTGAACCTAGGTGCGTCGTTGCCCAATGGACCGATCTATTGGCGCTTTGCTCTTGAGAACATCCGGCCAAGTTCATCGCCTTGTGGGAGCCCGATCGTGTTGGTGCAGAAGAAGGATGGGACTTGGAGACTCTGTATTGACTATCGGGCGCTGAACAAGATCACCATCCGGAATAGGCACTCGGTCCCACAGATTGATGACCTTCTAGACCAACTCAAAGGGGTGAAAATTTTCAGCAAGATCGACTTGAAGTTCGGGTATCACCAGGTACCAATCGAACCGTCCGATGTGTGGAAGACTACCTTCAAAGCCAAAGAGGGCCTACTCGAATGGCCGGGCTTACCTTTCGAGTTGACGAATGCTCCCACAACCTTCATGAGGCTGATGGACGACATCTTGCGGCCATTCACCAACTCATTTGTAGTAGTGTACTTGGATGACATCCTGACCTTCAGCCAGACTTGGGAAGAGCACCTCCACCACATCCGACAGGTCCTCCAAACACTGCAGAAACACAAGTTGTGTGCCAATTTGGAGAAGTGCACATTTGGCATGAACCAGGTTTAGTATTTGGGATACATTATTGATGAACGGGGGGTGCATTTGGATCCAACCAAGATCCAAGTCATCCTGGATTGGTCAGCCCCGACCACTCTAACAGAGCTTCGCAGCTTTCTGGTTCTTGCTAATTTCTACCGCAGGTTCGTGTTGGAATTCTCTCATATCACTTGGCCCTTGAGTCAAGTCACCAAGGGAGGAGCGAAAGCAAAATTCTTTTGGTCGGAATCTCAACTGAAGGCGTTCGCAGAATTGAAACATCGCCTCCGTTGCACCCCCAGTGCTCACATTACCAGACTTGCAATAACCATTTGAGATCGAGACAGATGCCTCTGACTATGCTATTAGGGCAGTTCTTACTCAACAAGGGCATCCAGTGTCATATCACAGTGCGACATTGTTCGACACAGTCTGAAAGTATCCCACTTATGACAAAGAAATGTATTCCATTGTGCAGGCTTGCTGACAGTGGAAGCATTGCATTTTGGGGAAGGAAACGATCATCCACACAGACCACCGACCCTTACAGTTCATACAGACACAAGGGAAGTTGCAGAACGATCGCCATCAGAAGTGGTCCACATATCTGCAACAATTTCATTTGAACATCAAGTACAAGAAGGGCAGCAACAATAATGTTGCAGACTGCCTCAACCGACCACCGATCGTGGCGATAACCACTGTGCTCAACTCTTGTAGGCACGAGACTTTTGATTGGCCGCTTCTTTGTAAGAGCGATCCAGATTTCGGCCACACATACAAGACGCTCTTGGAGGGTAACCGAGTTCCAAATTTTCACCTCCAGGATGCACTACTATGTCACCTGGGACATGTTTGTGTTCCTTTAAGCGAGCGTGCCAAGATGATTTGGGAAGTGCACTATAGTCGGGTCGTTGGGCATTTCGGGGTCGAGAAAATAGTGGCAGTACTGCAAAAGTATTTCTATTGGCCAAACCTTCGACAGGATGTCGGGAAGTACATCAAATCTTGCACTGCCTGCGCCATTGCCAAACCGACCATCAAGAAGCAAGGCCTCTATACTTCGCTGCCTACCCCTAGTCGACCTTGGGAA
>SNQJ01S0035070.1:72462-83036 GCA_010110895.2 Picea sitchensis | reverse complement strand
TCATTGACTTCGTCAATAATTACTGCTATATGTGCTCATATATAATAAAGATAGTCATTAATTTATGAAGTACTAACCACTGTTGCACATTTTAGCTTTATTGTTGCTTTGTCTCGCAAACATGTGCCTATCTTGTGGTTTATATTCTCTTTGACTGTCTTCTTGGCGGTAATCTATGAAGGGAAAACCTACTTTAACCTCTTGAGACTTAATTCCTTGACCCTTTTCCTTCAACACCCCAGATTACCTATGGACGGCTCCCTTGGGATTAGCCACCCTAAATAGAAAGAGCCCCCCATCGAGGTGACAGTGGGTGGGGAAGCTCCTGTTACGCCAGTTTGACCTTTACCTTTAAGCTACCTGACCTAGACTACAAACTGAGCGATAACAAGGCCAACATCCTACCAAAAACAAGCTCGGACCACTAGCCCGTTTTGCTTTGTCTTGATGCAGGGATGACACCCAAACTCAACCCCTTTAGATTCGAGAAATTCTGGCTCTCCCACCCATATTTCCATCAGCTCTCAAATTCTTGGTGGAAGCAAGAAGAACTAGAACATGGCACTTGCATGTACAAATTCCAGTAGCGGCTTAAAAACTTTAAGGCACAACTAAAGTGTTGGAAATAAGACTGTCTTTGGGAACATCCTGCAAAGAATGCAAGAAATTGAGCAGTGCTTTGAAACCTTGCAAAGGAGCTTCATAATGGGGGACATAACAAAAACCTTAATGAATGAAGAGGAGGAGCTCAAGGCGGAATTGGAAGAAAGAAAGGAGCAGGAGGAAATAATCTGGAGACAAAAATCCAGGGTACAATGGCTCAATTCTGGCTCTCCCACCCATACTTCCATCAGCGCTCAAATTCTTGGTGGAAGCAAGAAGAACTAGAACATGGCACCTGCATGTACAAATTCTAGCAGCGGCTTAAAAGCTTTAAGGCACAACTAAAGTGTTGGAATAAGACTGTCTTTGGGAACATCCTGCAAAGAATTCAAGAAATTGAGCAGCGCTTTGAAACCTTGCAAAGGAGCTTCATAATGGGGGACATAACGAAAACCTTAATGAATGAAGAGGAGGAGCTCAAGGCGGAATTGGAAGAAAGAAAGGAGCAGGAGGAAATAATCTGGAGACAGAAATCTAGGGTACAATGGCTCAAAGAAGGCGAAAAGTGTTAATGTTTTATGCCATTATTATAGTTCTTTGCATTTCAATAGATAAGAGCAACATAAGAACAAGATAACTGAGAAATACACATGCACAAGAGACACAACATTTATCCTGGGAAACCCTCTAGAGGAAGAAAACCCAGCAAAAACTTCCTTATCATAAATTGCCAATACAATGTCAAGAGATAACTCAAACCAATACAGATAGTCCTCTCCAAAAGATGCACCACTCTTCTTCCTCTCTCCAACTAGTAAGTTGCAGCTTGCCTATTAGAAAATGAGCAAGTGTGTTGTGTGATAAAGTGAGGCACTAGCCTCTCTATATATACAAGTCTGGCACGTGTGAAGGGTATTCACTGGTAGGGCCGACTTCTCACTCTCGGTGGGTAAACCCACCTTTAATTTATTTATGGGTCTCAATAATAATTGTTGAGGCCAACTTCTTATTTTGCTTATTACAATTTTTGCCTATTACAATTGTCTGTTGACCAATCCGCAAAAGAGGATTTGGTCCTAATACAATTACTGACATGATTAATCCACAATGGGGATTAATCCTATAAATAATATATCAATAATAATAAGAATACTCTTTGCAGTTACATTATTTCAACAAAAATAACTCCAAATTCTTTCACCGATCCATGGTGCATCATAGATACATCAACGAAATAACCCAGTTGGAGGATGCTCAGGGTAATCCCATCAGGCACCATAACAGAATAACAGAAGAACTGACCAACTACTACAAAGACCTCCTAACAGAGCCCAACGATGAAAAAATGCCAGCGATCTGCAAAATCACTAGGAACATACCCTCCCTAATCACTCAGCAACAGAATGAAGCCCTAACGAGGCCCATCACTCAAGAGGAAGTGGATCAAGAAGTCAAGGAAATGCGACCAGGTAAAGCTCCTGGTCCAGATGGATTCACAACGGACTTATTCCACTATTGTTGGTCAATGATCAGAGAAGAAGTCTAGCAGGTGGTGGAGGAATCTAGAACCTCGGGACAAGCCCTCTCATCCTTCAATGCCACCTTCCTCATGCTCATTCCAAAGGAGGAAAGGGTCACGCATCCCAAACAATACAGACCGATATCTCTCTGTAATGTCATCTACAAAATTATCACTAAGATGATAGCCATGCGTCTCAAGCTGATTCTTCCTTTTATTATCTCCAAAAAGAAGGCGGGCTACGTGGAAGGTAGGCAAATCATGGACAGTGTCATCCTAGCTCACAAGGTCATCCACTCACTGAAAACGACAAAGATTCTAGGTATGTTCATCAAACTCGACCTCTCTAAATATTTTGACAGAATCAGTTGGCAATACATGCGCTCCCTCCTCGAAACCTTTGGATTCGACAGTCACTTGGTAGCTTGGATCATGAGACTCACTTCCTCAGCCTTTTTTTATATCCTACTTAATGGAGTGCCTTCCCGACCCTTTTGTCCCACCAGAGGAATCTGACAAGGGGACCCCCTCTTCCCCTTCCTCTTTGTCATAATGGTGGAAGGCTTGGGCCGCTACCTCAAAGCCCTGGTAATGGAAGGCTCCCTTAAAGGCATACCCCTGCACAATATTCTGCCAACCCCCTCTCACAGCCAGTTTGTCGATGATACCCTCCTGTTGAACACTCTGACTGCTCAGGAGGCCAATAAGCTCAATTCCATCCTCACAGACTTTGCTGATGCTTCAAGTATGGCCTTGAACCTTGAAAAATCAAATCTCTACTTCTTCAACACCCCAGTGGCTATCTAAAATCATATCTCTCGTCTTCTGGGCATCCCCAAGAGCTCACTTCCATCCAATTATCAAGGGGTTCCTCTCACAGGAGTGGTTGCTCGTAATATCTCCTAGGACAACCTACTACTCTCCATATCCAATAGACTCAACAACTAGACCTTCAGACCTCTTAATCTTGCAGCCAGGTTGGTTCTTCTAAAGTTTGTTCTTCAAGCCTTTCCAACCTACCTCTTTATCGCCTTAGCAGATCCCCAATTTGTCATCCGAGCCATTAGGAACATTCAATGCTGCTTCTTGTGGCATGGGCATCACCCAAACAAGAAGTGGGCTCTTGTAGGTTGGGACAAGGTTTGTGAGCCTAAGGCCTTAGGGACCCAGGAAAACTAAATCAAGTCATGGGGGGGGGGAACTGTGATGGCGCTGGCTCAAGCACCAAACAAAACTCTAGGAAAAAATATGGAAAAGTAAATATGCTCCCACCACTAGAGAAGAGAAACTAATCAAATTCAATAATCAGATTCAGGGACCCAATATATGGAACACGGCTTGGAACAATAGAATGTTCATTCAGAAGCATGCTTTTTGGGAGATCCAAAATGGTGAACACTCCCTGTTCTGGCAAGACTCTTGGCAACAACAACCACCTTTAGCCACTCTTGAAGAACTCATCCCCCTACATCAAAAAATGCAGTTTGGGGACTTTCGGTTGATAAGGGATCTATGGAGAGCGAATGGCAGGCACCGTCCATGGCGTAATTGGAACATTGGACCACATGAACTTCACCTTCAAACGGAGCTGGATCTACGGGCCTAGCAATATTGTGAAAATCAACGAAAAATATACATCAGAGAAGGGACAGACATACTCAAATGGGGGCACTCCATAGCAGGCAACTTCACAATCAAAGAAGCCTACTACTTACAGGGGAATTACGAGGAACAACCTAGGGAGCGTATCTTGGGTAAGATATAGAATCCAAAACTCTAGCCTAAGGTGTCCATCTTCTTATGGCTTACAGTCCAAAATCGCATTCTCACTTGGGAAAATCTCTGAAAATGAGGTTTCATAGGCCCCTCCATATGCTACCTCCATCAGCAACAGGAAGAAATGATGGAGCATTTGTTCAACCATTTCCACTACAGTGAGACAATTTGGGATTTTGGGACACAAATAATGCAACGCTCCAATTGGAATAGGGACAGTATCATAAGCACAGTGGAAAACTGGGATTCAATTTCTTATCAAAATCCAATCTTAGATTGCATTTGGCAGCTTCTACCTGGCTTCACCATGTGGTAAATATGGAAGGAAAGAAACAAAAAGATTTTTTGCTCGACTATCTCCCCCCCTAGCTCAACGTGGGAAAGAATCATGAACTTGATTTAGGAAACAATTAAGAGTGGGCAATGGTCCCAGGAGGACCTAAAATGAAACCCGGGCGAAAGTCATATCCTTCAGACCTGACAGCTCAATCTTACCAGCACAACAAAGAGCACTAGGGTCACCAGAACAACCAGCAGCCCAAGCACTTGGTCCCCCCCACCCACGGGTCTCATCAAACTAAAATTTGATGGAGCGTCAAAAGGGAATCCAAGTCCATCAGGCTTTGGAGCAGTCCTCAAAAATATAGAAGGGAAAATTCTCTATTATGCAACAGGCTATCTCACATTCAATAGCAATAATTGTTTTGAGCTCTGGAGCCTTCTCAGAGGAATCAAGGAAGCAATGGACTACAACCTAAACAAGATCATAGTGGAGGGGGATTTCCATATCATCATCCAACTTAGAACCAAAATTATTCATGGGTCACACCCCCTGGAGGTCTCTCCCAGTTGGAGACTCTTAGGACTACTGGAAGAGTTTGGATCCCTCCTATAGCCCAACATCACCCTCATCCCCTCACATGTGAAAAGAGAGGAAAAAAAAGTAGTTGATTGTCTGTCGAATGAAGGTGTGGCTTCCACGAAGGATCTAATTCAATGAAACACACAAACCTCCCCTTGATCTGAGCTTTCAGATGGATACTTGTACTTGGCCAGGAACGATTATCCAATCCCGGATGGGGTGCCACGTTGCGCAGGGAGGCCATGTGGCCTGCCCCAGACCTACACCATTAATATGGAAGGTCGACACCCTTCCCCTCACCATTAAATGGAAGGAGGCCTTTACTGCCCGACAAGCAGAGGAGGACAGTTCCCTCGCGTGAGTAAAATGGGGGTCACAAAGTGTAATGGATGAGGGAAGCTTGGTACAGAGGTCATGTCTAGCCTCAACATTATCCTCTCGCTCAGACAAGGATGGATCCATCTTACCTTTGCGCTCCAACCCAGATGATATGATGAATGGCATTGCATCTAGTCGTTTCCCATTGCTCTTACCCTGCTTATTTGCATTCTCTCTTACCCCGCCATGCCAAGGGAAAGAGGCAGGACATGCTGCGGCCATGCCTAGTACAATTTTGTTGCTAGAGAGCGAAGGGTGCATAGACTGGAGTTGGCCCTATCCATAGCCTGAACTCAGCGATGGGAGAAGCCCAAAACGCAGCCAATGGCATACATGGAGGAGCTGATTCCAAAGGAACCTATCCAAGTCCCTTCAAAATCCCTCCTCTTCATAGTACCACATAATTGGCAGCTCCCCAGCCATATCCTAGTAAGTACAAGTGCTTTTTCCATAATCCAGCAAGCGCAAGAAGCCAGGGAAGAGACTACTTGCATAATTGAGGAGGAATTCCTCACCTAGACTCCGAGGACACAATTCAAACCAAGGACTTTGCAGCAAAGGATCTCAGGGAAGTGGAGGATACGAAAGTGGCTCAAGAGGACTCAGGCAAGGTGATGGATCAGGAGGACTTAGGCGAGGTGGTGAAAGTCTTAGGCTCGAAGATGGAGGGTGGCCCAGTCTTGTCACCTCCACCACTCTCAACACTCCTGGATTTTGGCCAGGAACCACCACCCTTCTTCCATCCAGAGAAGTTAGTGCTAGTCTTTGAGCTCAGAAGCCATATCGCTGATCAAATTCATTGGGACACCCTCATGCATCAGTGCATTGACATGCTTTACGAGGCCTACTCGAATGAACCTACAGCCCAACGATGTCTGACATGCGCGAGGCCATTCATGCTCTATCCCAAGGACGACCCCCTCAGTGGTGATCTGAGCGACAGGACCTCTAGTGCAAATAGGCAATCTACTTGCTTTGGCTATCACGAGCATTCTTAGCTCGGATCCTTGCACTGTTGCAGAGCAGTTTTACAGTTATGTCTTTTGTTTTCAGTTTATGTCTTATGTCTGTCTTAGTTGCCTAGCACAGTGCTGCAAAAACTTGAATCCACCACTTGCTCTAGTTTCAATTTGGCAGGGCAGATGGCGGATTTCCATTTTGGACAATGACATCACAGTCTGCCACCTGTTCTGGTTTCTGTTGATTTGGCGGAACAACTGGCAGACTGTAGCTATGTGGATTTTTGTATTGTAAAAGTTATATAATAGGAATTTTCCCTTTTTTATTCACAAAAAAAAAGTAATCTTGTTGAATATGCACTATTGCCTTCCTTATACACACTTGCAAACGTGAGCTAAGTCCTGCTTACTTAGTGTGTCCTTCGAGGCACAATGCCTAGGTTCAAAGCCCACACTATCACTTTGACTTAAACCTCCTTCGTCTAGGCTTACTCCTAGTGAATCCAAGGGGGGTAGACCCTAGTTACTAGATGAGATTAACGTTTGATTCTAGGAGTCGTTTTTAATTAGTTAAAAGGTTGGGGGAAAGATCTAGCATGATGTTGATGATGGTGTCTTTCTTCTGAACCAGCATGATTTGGCTCCCACAAGGCTATGAGCTGGGACGGATGTGCCCCTTGTGGAGCAGTTCTTGGATCTCCCTCTTGATCTACTTGTTTTCTAACATAGAGCGGCGGTAGATTGGCCCATTGCGTAGCAATGCACTTGGGTTCAGATTGATGGGATTCTTGACTTGGCAGTGCAGAGGTACCCCGATAGGATAAGAAAAGATATCTGAGTATTCTTCCATGACCTTATCCACTTTATTCTATTGTGTGGAGAGATTGGTCGTGGAGGCCCTGGATGTGGTTGTGATCTTTCGCTCACTCTAAGAGAGAATCACGAAGAAGAAAAATTTCTCGATCTGAAAGATGACCTTCCTGCATTGCTTGGCAGAGATCAAGGAAATATCACTAGGAGGGACTGCCCCGGGTATCCTATAGAATTTCCTGTTCAAAGTAATAATAACACTATGAGGCCTAGACTCATATACAACTTAACGTTTCCATAAATAAGGTTGGCCCAAACGAACATTTCAAACTTCGAGAGGAGCAACATCACACAATACCTCGTCTTTGAAGGGCTTGATGTCGTACGACAGTCGACATTGTTGGCTGACGCAGAGATCTCTTCCTTGGCGTTGCCATCCAATGGTGTAGGGTGGTGGGTGTGACATTGTCGGTAGGGCCAGTCGCTTGATGACCTCTGCTGAAATGAGGTTCTTCTGGCTACTGCTATCAATGACGAAGTGCAAAAGGGTGCCTTTCACCCACATCTGTGAATGCAAGAGACGCTCACCTTCTTCTGGCTCATCTGTTTCACTAGGTTGGAGCTTGGTGGTAGCAACGGTGGCACTGGGATCTGTGTCAATGATTCATATTCCTTTTTTTGATTCTCACTTAGAGTCAAAACCCACATCTGATTCAGAGGCTTTCACTTCGGCCACCAGTGACTGCTTTGAGCGACAATCAACAGGGTTATGCCAAGGGCTCTTATGGAAGTCACACAACTTCCTGGTATCTTTCTTTGTCTTTCTGGTGTCCTTCTTTGCTTGCGGCTTGGATCGGTTCTATTGATACTGTCCATCTTTTCTCTATCCATTGTTATGTGGGTTGGGGCCGGCCTTTCCTGTCTTTTTTTGTGAGGGGTTCCTAGGCCCAAATTGCCGCATCTTTTGTTTGAGCTTCTGCTCTATTTTGACGCATAACAGTAGGCCGCGCCCAAGGACGAGATATCCATAAATTCTATTTCGGTCTATATGTATCTATGCAGAGCACCACGATACTTGAGAACCAGATATCACTCTAAATCTTTGATACCCATCTTGGTGCGCAAGGTATTGAAGATATTTGTTAACTGAGGCACTGCTTGGTACCTTTCTTGCCTCAGTGTGGTCCATTTGGTATACAAGTCGTCATAACTTTCGACAGGGTAGTATTGTTCCTTAATAGAATTCATGAAGGATTCCCATGTGGTTGTGACTATAAATAATGAGGGTTCCTCTATTTTCTTTTTCTCACATAAGTTTTCCCACCAATCTTTGACATGGGGAACGACTTTGAGGAGCGCAAAAGTAATCTTTTCTATTCGAAAAGTTATGAACAAAAAAATACCCTTCTAGTAGATTCAACCACTTGTCTACAACATATGCATTTATCTGACCTTCAATTATAGGAATATCGAAGTTTATTTGTAACTTGAAGGGGGTGGTGCCTCCACTCGAGGAAGATGCGTCACCTGTTTGTAGTCGCCGAAGGATTTGCGTGAAACTATCCATCATCTCGTTCCTTTGTTGCGTGAGGGCTTCCTCAAGCAACATTTTGAAAGGATCTCCTATCCCATCATCTTTCTTTTCTCCTGCCATGAGAGGTTGCTTGGGCGTGCAAGAGCTTTTTTCATCAAGAGAAACAAGCTCAAGACCCAATTCTTTGTACCTGGACCTCATTGGGGACATGCATTAAGACGACAAGGAGAAGACCGCTCTGATACCAATGATCTAGATTTTATGAGTAGAACGAAATGAATACAAATTATTAAAATATGCTTAACACAAAATAACAGAGATAAAATAAAATCTGTTTTCTATTCAATAAGGAAATAAGCTGAAATTGTAAAATGCTGCGGAAAACAAGCTTGTTGGAATGGTGGTGGCTTATCTCTGAGAAGAGATGTGACGGATGCGCTCATTTGAAAGAAGATGATTACAATGAGGCTTCGAAGGCATTTTTTACAATAAACCGGAATTTCAAAAACCCTAGACATCCAAAAAACCTAACACCTGGAGATGAAGCGCCAAAAGTCATGTGGGCCTTGTTTGAGTAAGTTAGTACATCAACTTCCCAAGGTCGTAACTTTTGCATATGATATCCGTTTGGGGCGCACGATAGCTCGTTGGAAAGGTATCATCGAGGAGATTTTTTTTGGTGGTTCAATCAGAGCCCTCAATTATCATTGAGAAGCTCGATCCCGAAAAAAATTCATTTAGGACCTCAAAATGGCCCCAAAAGTTGAAAATTGCTAAAAATAGTAAATTACCAAAATTGCCAGAAATCTATTTTGAGCCAGTCGAAAAAGGTGGATGGCCTTCGATATCTACCTGGATAATTACATTATATTATGCATGCTTTTCATACCCTCCTGATATAATATATACTACAATCTATTCTAATATTTATCGTTTTTCTCTTGTTGTCCTCCTTGAAAGTGCTTGTGCCTCACCTTGTTACAAAGAGGTTTTCTTTTGGGTAGCCTTATGAAAAACTAAAAATGATCTTTTGTTTCCGGGCACCAAGATTGTCTCCCATATCAATTTGGAGGCTTCCTAAGATTTGATATCTTTCTATGATGAAAAGAACCTTTGGAGAAGATGTCATGTGGAGAAGGTTGAAATCTAGAGAAGCTTTATGGAGAAAAATATGGAGGGATTAATATACCCCAAGGATAAGTGACAAAGACTCAATCCGAATGGAAAGAACACTTATGCATTTTTACATTTGGAACAACGTTGGGAAACATTTGGACTTGGTGCAAAAACATAGCTTCTATGAGATTAGTAGGGGAGACACCATGGTTTTTTGGGAAGAAACTTGGGAGAAACAACCTCCTCTATAACAATAGGAATATTTTCTTTTGAAAAAATAGGACTTCGACTTTTAGAAGAAGGGATCTGACAGTTAGATATGAGGTTTCTCTGGGTGCAAACTTTGTATATTCCGAGAGCAAAGTTTGTGGTGAAATGGAGCACTTGGATAGTGTGGGTCATCGCAAAACTCATCGCAGGAATTTTCCCAAACTTGATCGCAAATGTAGTTTGGGTGTAAACTGTTAATGTTTATGCAATTATTATAGTGATTTTCATTTCAATATATAAGAGCATAATAAGAACAAGATCACTGAGAAATACACATTCACAAGAGACACAACATTTATCCTGGGAAACCCTTTAGGGGAAGAAAACCCAGCAAAAACTTCCTTATCATAAATATCTTATACAATGTTCAAGAGATAACTCAAACCAATACAGAAAGTCCTCCCCAAGAGATGCACCACTCTTCTTCTCCTCTCTCCAACTTGCAATTGTAGCTTGCCTCATAAGAGAATGAGAAAGTGAGTTGTGTGTTAGAAGTGAGGTGCTAGCCTCTTATTTATATCAAACTGGCATGTGTGAAAGGTCACAATATGGCAGGCCTGACCTCTCACTCCGGGTGGGTAAACCCACCTTTAATTAATTCTGGGTCTTCCATTATAACTGTTGGAGCCGACTTCTTGTTCTGCCCTTTGTAATTGTCCGATGACCAATCCGCAAAAGGGGATTTGGTCCTTATACAATTACCGACATGATTAATCCTCAATGGGGATTAATCCAATAACAATAATA
>SNQJ01S0035070.1:43969-70866 GCA_010110895.2 Picea sitchensis | reverse complement strand
CTTAACACTAAAATCAATCTAGTAACTAGGGACTACCCCCCTTGGCTTCCCTAGGAGTAAGCCTAGAAGGAAGAGGTTCCAGTCAAGGTGACAGTGTGGACTGAGAACCTAGGCATTGTGCCTCCAAGGACACACTAAGTGAGAGGGACTTAGCTCACGTTAGCAAGTGTGTATTAGGACGACAACAGGTTCCATCTGTTATTCTTTGATTCTTGAACAACAGAAAAATAAATTGGGAGCAAGTAGTAGAAAGTGTAGTTTTCTGGGATATTCTAATACTTCAAAAGCTTATAGACTTTACAATGAAGCAAACAAAAAAATTATTGTTTCTAAAGATTTTATATTTCTTGAGTTTGACAAAGATGAAATCACCGTTGACAAACAACTTGCTCGACTTGATTGATTTCACTCGAAAAAATTCTATCATGAATGGGATAATGAACTTCCAAATCTTGAAGGGGGGATTCATGTTCTAGATCAATCTTTGAAATTTCCTTCAACAACATCAACTGCTTCTTCGGGTTCTCCATTACATAATGTAGAGAATGAGAGAGAAGAAATTATGAATGACAATAGGGATTCAAAACCTGTCCTTGAATCATCTCTTGAAGAACCAACTCTTGAAGCTAAGGAAACATCACAACAATCAGTACGTAGATCAACAAGGACCAGGACATTTCCAAGAAAATATGATGAGTTTGTCATGTATGTTACTTGAAACTCAGGGAGCAGTTTCCATAGTTCTTTTTATTGTGAATCAAATTTTTATGTTGTTGATGAACTTGCTTCCTTTCAAGAAGCAGTAACTAGTGATGCATGGAAAAGTGCAATGCAGAGAGAGTATGATGCTCTCATAAAATATGGAACTTGGAGGTTAGTGGACCCTTCATTTAGAATCAAACCTATTGGGTGCAAGTGGGTATATAAGAACAAATATAAAGAAGATGACTCTTTTGATAAACACAAATCAAGACTTGTAGCAAAAGGATATGCTCAGAAAGAAGGTTTTGACTACACAAAAACATTTTCCTCTACTGCAAAATGGGGCACTATTCAAACTTTGTTTTCTTTGGCAGCTCAAAAAGGATGTAAAATTCATCATATGGATATTAACACTACATTCTTGAATGTGGACTTGAAATCAGATGTATATATGACTCAGCCTGAAGGTTTTATCGTCAAAGGTCAAGAGCATAAGGTATGTAAACTAGTAAAGTCTTTATATGGATTGAAGCAAACACCATGTGTTTGGTATGAAAAATTAACTGAGCATCTTCTGAAATTAAACTACAAACATTTCAATCTAGATGTTGCAACTTTGTTTGTCAAGAAGGTTGGTCAATCAGTTATATACCTAGTCGTATATGTTGATGATCTACTAATCACAGGAAACAATGATGATTATATAACATCTGTTAAGAAAGAGCTAAAAAAGGTTTTTGATATCACTGATTTGAGATTGCTTCATTATTATTTAGGAATTGAAGTAGATCAACAACCGAAGTACATTTTTATTTCTCAGAAAAAGTATATTGGGGAGCTATTGAGCAAATTTGGAATGCAGGATTGTAATTTTGTTTCCACCCCAATGGAGCAGAATCTAAAACTTACTTCAAATGAAAGAAATGCATTTGAAGATCCAACAAAGTATAGGAAGCTTGTTGGAAGTTTAATTTATCTTACTACTACTCGTCCCGACATAACCTTTTATGTAGGAATACTTTCCAGGTTTATGCATCAACCCTATGAAGGTCATTGGAACGCAACAAATCGAGTGCTCAAATATTTAAAAGGAACTCAATCATATGGCATCAAATATTCTAAAGTTTCAGACTTCCATCTCATTGGTTATTCAGACTCTGATTTTGACAGAGATAAAGAGCATGGAGTGTCTACCTCAGGTTATTTGATGTCTCTTCTATCAACAACGATCACTTGGAGATCACAAAAGAAAACAGTACCTGTTGATTCTACAACTGAAGCCGAATATGTTGCAACAACTCAAGCCAGAAAAGAAATCATTTGGCTTTGGAAAATACTTGAAGATTTGCAGGAGAAACAAATGACTTTAACGCCTCTACTTGTTGACAACTCTTATGCAATTCAATTGGCCAAGAATCCCAAATTTCATGATCGAACCAATCATATCAACACCAAATATCATTTGATTCGACATCATGTTGAGATCCAAACCATTCATCTTAGTCATTGTTCCACTTCAGAGAAAATTGTAGACATCTTTACTAAAGCTTTGGGTCTAGAGAAATTTGAAAATTTTTGAATGATGCTTGGGATGACAAATTTCCCTTCGGATTAAGGGGGGAATGCTAAGTAATCCTCCAAGGTTCTCGGGATTTATGTAATATTAATTAAGCAGTTCATTGTTCGTTCAACTGCTCGATAGTTGAATTGTCCGTCCAACTGCCCCATCTATTGATATAAACACATTTTGTATCGTCGATGAATAAGAAGAAATCTCTGGTGTTTTTACTGTATTTTTTCCTCACCTTGTGTCACTAAGGAGAGAAGAATTCACTGAAACTCCCATAGTGCAGAAGGAGTAATCGTGGAGCTCAAAGGATGCAGAAAATTGCAAAATATGTTTTAGGGTTTACTCTAATTGGTGGGTCGTGCAAAAGGGATTCGATTGAGGAATCATAGTCAGAACTGCTGGACTACCAGAACCATATTGTCTTCATAAATCATCTATAAATAAGGTGGATGTGTAGTTATGGCTTTCTCACCCTTAACATCCTTTGACGTTTCTTTTTGGGGGTTTTTTCGTGTCCTCATTTGCCACGAAATTTGCAGCAGTTTCATTTTCCATCGGGCACCCAATTCCATTTGGCACAGCCTTGTCCTCTAATACATGACTTTCAGAGTCCAATAATCAGTGCCCAATGGTTGAAAGGAATGAACTATTTCACTGTGTGGGAAGGGGCATGGTCCGGTACAACGAGTGTTGGTGCTCTAAAATCGATAAATTTTGTGGAGGAGAGAGAGTGTTGTGAATCCGAAGGGAAATGAAGCCGAGTGCTTGAAGGTATCTTTTGTTCTCATAATCCTTGAATTAATAATATAGTTAAAGGCCACAGTTGTTGAACTTTACGTCAATATCAATAATCTTATAACAATATCAATGGAGAGATGAGATTTCTTCAGCAGATTATTAGAGGGTCAAATCAGAGCTAGAGTGTTATGTTCTTGTCTTGATATGCACTATGTTTTTGGGAGAAATTTAAAGATGGATGTTTTTTTTAAAGTATATTGGCTTAAAGAAGAAAGTTCATTTTGTCTTGATACATGTGAAAGTTGCATTTTAGCAAAGAAGACCCGTGATAGTTTCCCCAAGGGAGTGTCTTATATGGAAAATACAATATTAGAGATGGTTCATACAAATGTGTATGTTTCAATGCAGACCTAGTCACTAGAAAGGAGTTACTACTTCTTAACCTTTATAGATAATTACAGCGGAAAGACTTAGGTGTATTTTCTTGCAAATAAACCTGAAACTTTTCACAAGTTGAGAGAGTTCAAGGAAATGGTTGAGAAGCAAAGTGGCCATCAAATCAAAGTGTTAAGATCAGATCGAGGAAGCAAATATGATTCAAAATAATTTCATGATTTCTGCAAAATATATGGCATTAAAAGACAATTTACAACAAGGTAGACACCACAACAAAATGGTGTAGCTGAGAGGAAAAATATAACTATCATGAATATGGTCAGAAGCATGTTGAAAGAAAAAAACTTGTCAAATGAGTTTTGGGGAGAAGTAGTAGCTTGTTCAGTTTATCTTTTCAACAGATCTCTCATTAAAATTGTAATGAACAAAGTTCCACAAGAAGCATGGACGGGCATGAGCTGCAGTGTAGCACATCTTAGAGTATTTGGTTGTATGGAATATGCTCATATGTCTAAAGAATTGAGAAGGAAGCTAGATGACAGAAGTGAAAAATACATATTTCTTGGGTACAGTGATCAATCCAAGGCATACAAATTATATAATCTGGTGACCAAGAAGGTTATAATCAGCAAGGATGTTTAATTCAAAGAATATTAAGAATGGCATGGAAGCATAGACATGACTATATTTGTTGGAGCATTAGTACCTCAAGAAGACGATGAACCAAAGGAGCAGATTGAACAACGTGGACAACAAGGTTCACAAACCCAATCATTGGTCATAGGAACTCCAACAAGGACTCCAAGAAATTTTGTTCAATGTGATCCATCTAGCCCAACAAATCAATCTATACTTAATTATCAATCAAGTAGTGAATTTTACCCAACCATTGCTTCCTTAAGGTCTAGAAAGACTAGAAGTTTGAGATAACTTTATGAATATCTAGATGTGAATTCCAAATTTGCATTGTTTACATGCGAGCCAATGTGTTTTGAAGAAGTTGTCAAAGATGGAAAATGGGTATAAGACATGGATGAAGAAATAGGTTGTATAGAAAGGAATGATCATGGGATCTAGCAGACTTATGTAAAGACAAAGATAGTATTGGTGTGAAATGGTTTTATTCAAAGTTAATGAAAAGTGTGAAATTGAAAAGTATAAGGCTAGATTGGTAGAAAAAGGTTTTGCACAATATCATTTAGTTGACTATGGTGACACCTTTGCACAAGTTGCAAGGTTAGATACAATGAGAGTTGTCTTATCCATAGCATCCCAAAAAATGTGTAAAGTTTATCAAATCGACGTAAAGTCTGCAATCTTAAATGGCATTCTAGAAGAAGTTGTTTTTGTGTAGCATCCACCAGGGTATGAGATAAAAATACATGAAGACATAGTATATAGGTTGAAAAAGGGTCTTTATGGACTCAAGCAAGCTCCAATAGCTTGGTATAGAAAGATGAGTCTTATTTGATCAATCATGGATTTAGCAAAAGAAACAATGAGCCCACTCTATATACTAAGGTAAATCAACAAGGAGAAATTCTAATTGTTTTCTTATATGTTGATGACATTATTTTCACTGGAAACTTGTCACTAGATGAGTTTCAAACAACAATGAAACAAGAATTTTAGATGACAACTTTGGGCTTGATGAAGTACTTCCTTGACATAGAGGTAAATCAGTTAAGTTATGGAATATTCACAAGTCAAACCAAATATGCATTGGATGTATTGAAAAGGTTTTGAATGATCAATTGCAAGGAAACATCCACACCAATAGCAATAGAAAAAAATAAAAAATGTGCAAAGAATATAAAGGTTCAAATGTAGACTCCACATTGTTCAAGAGATTGTTGGTAGTGTCATGTATCTCACTAACACTAGACCATGCATTATGTTTGCAGGTAAGTTTTATTTCCATGTTTATGGAGACACCTAAAGAAACACACTGACAAGTTGGGAATAAGATTTTGAGATACATTGCAAGAAAACAAGTTATGGTATTTTATACTCGAGCACTAAAAATCATTGTTTGATTGGCTATACTATGTAATGTCCCCATTTTGGGACATTTTAACTTTACAGAGTGTTATGCCTACTGGAGTAGCCATATAGGGGTGACTGAGAGTTCGGGAGATATTGAGGGTTTTTATTGGGCCCGACTTGCATCGTTCATCATCAGGATCCATTCCGCACAGCTTGGCTTTGGTTCCATTCCATTCCGATGATTTCCGTAATTTTGAGTTATTATGGGTCATATCTTAATTAAATTCACTAAGAAGGTCATAATGGCCATATTACTTGGAGAAACCTCTTAGTGTAATAGCTCATCGAAATCGGGAAGAAGATCAGTACGGGATAAGATGATGAGAAGTGACTTTTAGTGGCCGAAGAAGCCATAAGGATGGATAAATCACGTTTTAGAGGTAAAATGGTTAATTAATTAATTAATTAAGTGATTTAATCAAGGAATAATAAAATAAAGTAAAAGTCACTTGGAGGGAAAAGGTCAAAGACGAATTAGGGTTTCAACAGTGAATTAGGGTTTAGAAAAGCTATAAGAGAAGGGTCAGTGACCTAATTCATCATTATGCAGATTATGACTTGTCATTGAGGAGAGAGGCGCATCTCAAGAGAGATAGTTCAGTGGATTCCAGGAGGAAGAAACCAGTTGGATGATTTTGGTGTTGAGAGACACACCCTAGTCACTGAGAATATCACACAGGTCTTCCATCATTCTTCAGCAGTGGTTACACAAGGTCCAGCAGCAAGGGCGCACTTATCCAAGGTAAGGGCATAGCTTTTGAGAAGGTTCAGTGGATCGACTTGTCCCCATCCAAGGAGAGTTCAGAGATTCCCCTCCGACCCATTTCAGGAAGGCAAGGCGCATCTTTTGCCTAGTTCCTCATTAGATTTCGATGGAGGAATCATCTGGGGTGCATTTTCCAGACTTAGAATTTTAACACTTTTGGTGGACACATTCGAGGTTCCCGAGCAAGCATCAGATCATATTCAGGGAAACCCTTTCGAGCCATTTCTCAGTAGGTCAGGGCAATCATTTTGAGATACTTCTCAGTCAATTTCGACGGTGGAATCACTAGGGCACAGTTTTCCAAAGAGGGAGGGGCACATTCCCCTAGGGGGATTCATCCGAGGTCCAGAAACACCAGCAGAGGGGCTGGTCAGTCACCAAGACTGAGAATTAGAGCAGGGCACACCATTTGGGATAGTCTCCAGGCCTTTCTGAGAGGTATAGCCACTAGGGAGAACTTTCTATACCTTCAGCAGTTAGCGTGCGAGCTTCCATAGTTCCAGCTCATCCTTTGACCCTGCAATGCTCATTTACTATCGGGTATTATCATTTAGTTTGATTATTATATTCCAGCTAAGATCCTTTTGTATTTTGATCTAGCCAAGTGATTCATTTTATTCGCTGCATTCGGCATTTTTACTATGCAGAGATATCATAATATCAACCTTGCAGCCCTTTGTCACATTTGTTATTTGTATGATCATTTATATGTTGTAAACAATTAATCCTACACCCACATTAGCAGTGTTTCCTAGACTACCCAAGTCAGGAATATTACAGTGGTATCAAAGTTGGTTTTCCTGCCAACCTAAGGGGAAAATCAGATAAGGATGTAGATACATCATTACCAACAAGTGGATTGACAGGAGCACAGATGGAGCCTACACCCATTAGATGCAGGGAGCATTGCTATAGTTGCAAAGTTCCTTGGAAGCCAAATCATAGATGGAGGGGTAAAGGGAAGGTGCACATTTTTTAGGTGCACTATGACAACAAGGATGAGGAGACGTATGTGAATTCAACCATAGATTACTATTTAGAGCAGTCTGATAAGGCTAGTGACTCTTGCGCATCTCAGGGATAGTTGGATGGACCGAATGATAACACATATCCTTCATCTTCCCCATCAGGTAATGTTGAGGATTCAACACTTCAGCATAGTGGTGACACCTGTGAGGATTCATATCTATTGGCACTTAGACATGATGAGATTAGGAGGTTAGATGACCTACCTATGGGTGTAGACAAGGCTTCCAGGAAGTCATGTATGGAGGATTATCAACTTCCTCTGAGGAGCGAGCCACATTTTTAATCTTCTCAATCACCTATGCTAGCCATGAAACATAAGGATATCAGTGGCATTCCTGATATGGTAGAGGAGCCTTATGTGGGGATTGTGCACAAGGAACATATGGATCTGTAGACCCAGGAGGAGAGGTATGGCTTGGAGATAGTTGACCTTACACATACCTATCAGTATCAGGAGAGTGAGTCACCACTCTTAGAGATTCCATTGATGGACCAAGTTATGGAGATTGATAGCTTGTTGGGACACTTACTCCTAGGATCGATCTACAGTGATAAGGATGTACTCCTTATTGGTCGAGATGACCATACCACATGTTTGGACACATCTGTATGGGATCCAGGCGCAGATGATATTAGTAGGGTGAGTGCACAGGAGTATACAACTGCCCATATAGGATACGGTGCAATTCAGATAGGGGTTGCAGTTGGTGATGGCATGCAGTGGCATACAAGAGGACTCATTAGCACAAGGGAAAGTGGGCAGTTCAATGCATTATATTTTGAGGAGTGTGTTGTTGGGGATTTCATTGTTGACACTAGCAGTGAGAGGCATGAGGTAGCACCTCAACAGGATTGTGACCAGGAGTCATGACACTTGGCAGGAAAGTTGAGAGTCGGTGAGGACATGATCATGGCAGCCACTAGATGCATTGATGATACACATGCATTGGTGACAGGTTATTGTTGGAGGACCTTGATGGCACAGGATAGTTGAGATGGGGGACTTGTCATTGGTGACTTCCATACACTCAGGGAGAGAGTGATTGGAATGAGGGCCAACTACAAGAAGTTGTTGATGGATAGGGATTACCTATTGGAGGTTGGAGAGATGTATCATAGGTCACTAAGGGAGAAGGGGATTGAGGTGTACCGACTCACTCATGAGTTGGTGAGCACACGAATATTATTTGAAGGCACACAAACAACCCTTTAGGAATCAAAGTCCAAATAAGAGGAGATCCTTGAGGAAATTAGACAGAGATCCACTACATTGATTTTAGCAGAGAGTTAGATATATCCCTCAGCCACATTACGAGAGGATGTTGGTGGTTTAGCAGTGGAGCACTAGTTGAGGGAGGAGCATGAGGAGTACCCAGGATCACTAATGAGTATGGAGAGATATGATCCATAGATACATGAGGATGTCCATAGGTCATAGGGACCACCCTTCATGAGGGGTGTTGAGACAATTGGGCACACAAGTACACATGGGGATTCCAGAGCTAGGGGAAGTTATAAGGACACTTCCATTTGTCTTCCAAGATTGGTTGACCTTCATGTAGAGGATGACCCCGTAGTACACTCACGATCCATGATGTTGCAGGTGTATATAGGAGATCACATGAGTATGCAGGGGTACACAGTGATGAGTGGTAGTTCATAGAGACATACAGAGGTGTATAGTGGGATTTAGGGGGACGCACTGGATTGGAGGAAGGAGAGGTACTTAGTAGAACATGGAGATTCCTTTCACTTGCAGTAGTATACAGATTTGGGAGATCACCTTCACTGTAGCAATAATTGCGTGAGTGATGATGGATGGAGAATGATTGACCCGCACTTGGTGGAGATACCTACTGTTGTACCTGATGGTTGGTGTTCAGTGATGCGTACAGGTGATTATTTACCATGGGTGTCGATCGATGAGCTTTTGGTTAAGTCCTTTGGATTGACCAAAGCATATGATACTTTCTAGTCCTATAGTTTGTTGCAGATATTTATGATAGCCTTTCCCGATATTTTCATCATTGACAACAACACATGAGAAGCTAGACAGTGGCAAGGGACATGAGAGTTGGTAGGCCGAGACCACCATACAGGAGTGTCTTGATTGCATACATCAAGATAGGGGTGGATCATCAGAGGCAAAAAGTTGAGGCCTTGGGCATGATGGAGAGTATCCTAGGCCATGGGACAAACGATATCTCAAAGGTTGCTACATATTCAGACTCTCATTCGGATGAGGGTGGAGTGCTTTCGACAGTTACCAGTAGGGAACATCAATAGTTAGTGGGGACTGGAAGTGATGAACTTCCAAATTTGACATGGGATTCGGGAGTCCATTTGGTCAATAGTTTGTTTCATCTTATGAGGATCTAGGAGTGGAGGGTCCAGTATGGATACTTTGAGCAGACAATCATGATTAGAGTATAGAAACATCAACATGATGGTCCCTGTGAAATACTAGCATGGGACCCTAGGATTACATGGCTGGGCATTTCATTGACTGATGGAGATGAGCAGATGTTTGCAAGGGGGAGTCACTTTGATTTTCCATTGAGTTTCAATATTGGGGAGAGCACGTCATTGGCTAGTGATTCGTTGAGGTCTTGTAGTACTTCACTATGACAACAGCATGTTCAGTCGGTGGGAGCTGTGTTGATTTTGGTATGGTTTGGTAGGATAGATCCATTTCGGGTTGAGGACATGTGTTATTTGCAGGAGACTCCTGGTGTTGATATGTTACATAACTATACTCCACAGGGCATTGCAGTTCACATTCTGATATGGGATCTAGGGATTGGAGTGCTTAGTAGTTCATTGTTTGATGGAGTTGAGTTTCGAGTAGAGTGGTTGCTCGGGGAGGTGACTGGTATTATTTGGCCATTGATCATTCTACTCATCAGGAGCATGTGGGTATCATGCGTGGTGAGCACTTGGAGAGACCACATCTTGAGGGGAGTCTACCTTGTGTCACACAAGTGTATATGGGACCCCGGTATCATATGTAGTTGGATTAAGTTATTGCTTGAGGATAAGAAATATTTCGGCAAGGAGGACGGTAATGTCCCCATTTTGGGACAGTATAATTTTACAGAGTGTTATGCCTACCAAAGTAGCCAGATAGGGGTGAAAGAGAGATCGGGAGATATTGAGAGGTTTTATTGGGCCTGACTTGCATCGTTCATCATCATGATCCATTGCTCAGAGCTTGGATTTGGTTCCATTGCATTCTGACGATTTCCGTAATTTTGAGTTATTATGGGTCATATCTTAATTAAATTCACTAAGAAGGTCATAATGGGCATATTACTTGGAGAAACCTCTTAGTGTAATAGCTCATCGGAATCGAGAACAAGAGCACTACGGGATAAGATGATGAGAAGTGACTTTCAATGGTTGAAGAAGCCAAAAGGATGGATAAATAACTTTTTAGAGGTAAAATGGTTAATTATTTAATTAATTAAGTGATTTAATCAAGGAATAATAAAATAAAGTAAAAGTCACTTGGAGGGAAAAGGTCAACAACGAATTAGGGTTTCAACAGTGAATTAGGGTTTAGAAAAGCTATAAGAGAAGGGTCAGCAACCTAATTCATCATTATGTAGATTATGACTTGTCATTGAGGAGACAGGCGCATCTCAGGAGAGATAGTTTAGTGGATTCCAAGACAAATGTTGGTTGATTTCGGTGTTGAGAGACACACCCTAGTCACCGGGAAGATCACACAGGTCTTCCATCATTCTTCAACAATGGTTACACAAGGTCCAGCAGCAAGGGAGCACTTATCAAGGGTGAGGGCGCAACTTCTGAGGAGGTTCAGTGGATTGAATTGTCCCATCCAGGGAGAGTTCAGAGATTCCCCTCTGACCCAGTTGAGAGGAAGTAAACGCACATATTTTTCCTGGTTCCTCATCATATTCCGACAGAGGAATCATATGGGGTGCACTTTCCAGAATTGGAAGTGCGACACTTTTGGCGGACACATTCGAGGTTCCCAAGTGAGCATCAGATTAGATTTAGGGAAACCCTTATGATCCATTTCCCAGTAGGTCTAGGCGATCATTTTGAGATACTTCTCAGCCGATTCCAATGGTGGAATCACTAGGGCACAATTTTCCAGAGAGTGAGGGGTGCATTCCCCCAAGGGGATCCATCCGGGGTCCATACACACCAGCAGAGGGGTCGATAAGTCACCAGGACTTAGAATTAGAGCAGGGTTCACCATTTGGGATAGTTTCCATGCCTTTTTGAGAGGTATAGCCACCAGGGAGAACTTTCTAGACCTTCAACAGTTACCGTGTGAGCTACCAAGTTCCAGCTCATCCTTTGACCCTGCAGTGTTCATTTACTACCAGGTATTATCATTTAGTTTGATTATTGTATTCCGACTAAGATCCTTTTGTATTTTGATCTAGTTGAGTGATTCATTTTATTCAGCCGCATTCGACATTTGTACTCCGCGGAGATATCATAATATCAACCTTGCACTCCTTTATTGCATTTGTTATTTGTATGATCATGTATATGCTGTAAACAAATAATCCTACACACACATTAGAAGTGTTTCCTAGACTACCCAAGTCAGGAACATTACATACTGAAAATGACTTTGCAGGAACTCTAGATGGTAGAAAGAGTACTTCAGGGTATGTCCTTCATCTTGGTTCAGGTGCAATTTCATGGGTATCCAAAAAACAACCCATTGTGACAAATTCATCAACAAAAGACAAATATGTAGCAACAACAACAACTACTTTTCAAGGGATGCGATCATACCAATGTTAATGCACCAGATCCCATCAAAACTTTGTAGTTAAGCACGCATGAGATAGAGTAGTACTGGGATGGGTGACCTCCCAGGAAGTCCCAGTGTTGCACCCTCCCCCCTTTTTTAAAAACAAATTATGCTTGCAAGGGTGGAGATCAATTGGCAAGTGTCATCTAAATGGAAGGAAATGTATAAAGAAGGTCACAACTTCAATTCTCACCCCGATTTATCAGTGCCCCATGGTTGCGGACTGTGTGGATGCACCTGGAGGTTATAGAGGTAGGAAACGAGAATCAACCCCATGTCACGTGAGTACGAGAACCGTGAGTTGCCAATTCGGCTAGTAAAAAAAAAACAACAACTTTTCAAGTAACGAAGAGAATTGAATGAACTTAAACAAAGACAGGAAGAACCAACTCCAGTTTATTGTGACAACAATTCAACCATAGCCCTATCAAAGAATCATGTGTTTCACCAAAAAAACAAGCATATTGATAATAGATACAACTTCATTAGATAGCTTGTAAACAATGGTGTAATTTATATGAAATTTTGTAAATCAAAAGACCAATTGGCTCATATATTCACAATCCATTCGCAAAATATGTTTTTGAATTTCATAGACAAAATTTGGGTGTTGTAGATGTTGAATCATTCAGTCATCGTAATTAATTAAGGGGGAGTGTTTATAATAACTACTCCCAGAATATTCCATCAATAAATGAAGCTGATAGTTCTTGCGTTGTTGATCCATGAGGATCTCGGTGGCCACCCACCTTGTCCAACTGGCTCAAAACAGTTTTTTAGCAACTTACTATTTTTAGCAGTTTTTCGGTTCTTGAACTTTCTGGGCCATTTTGAAGTCCTAAATGATGATTTTTTGTGATCATCCACCTCAATAATAGTCAATGGCTTTGATTGATCCCCCAAAATAAAATGCCTCGTCAATACATTTCCAACGAGCTATAGTGTGCCCTAAACGGAGGTCGTATGAAAAATTTACAACCCCGAGAAGTTGATGTACTAACTTACTCCAACGAGGCGCACATGACTTTTGGCACTTCATCTCCTAGGGTTAGGTTTTTGGATGTGTAGGGTTTTGGCATTCATATTTATTGTAAAAAGTATTTCAGAGCCTCATTGTACTCATATTTTTGCGAATGAGCATATCTGTCACATCTCTTCTTAGAGATAAACTACCACCATTCTAGCAAGCTTGTTTTATGTCTGCATTTTACAGTTTTCAGCATATTTCTTATTTAATAGAAGACAAATTTTACTGTAT
The DNA here is from genome assembly GCA_010110895.2 of Picea sitchensis. Classification (NCBI taxonomy): domain Eukaryota; kingdom Viridiplantae; phylum Streptophyta; class Pinopsida; order Pinales; family Pinaceae; genus Picea; species Picea sitchensis. The sequence continues at coordinate 57,563 of SNQJ01S0035070.1, read as the reverse complement.
ATCTGTTATTTTTCATTGTGTATCTGTGTTAATATTATATATCTATGGTTTCATTTCGTTCTGCTCATAAATCTGGATCAGTGGTATCATAGCGATCTGCTCCTTGTCATTTTTTAATGCATGTCCCCAACGCGGTCAGGGTATAGAGAGTTGGGTCTCAAGCTTGTTTCTACTGAGGAAAACTACTCTTGCATGCCCAAGAAAATGACCATGGCGGGCAAAAAGAAAGACGATGGGACAGGATATCCTTTGTCAACAGTGATTTCATCTTTGTCAAACTCAAGAAATATAATATCTTTAGAAACAATAAATTTTTTGTTTTCTTCATTGTAAAGTCTATAAGCTTTTGAAGTATTAGAATATCCCAGAAAAATGCACTTTCTAATTCTTTCTCCCAATTTATTTTTCCAATGTTCTGGAATCAAAGCATAACAGGTGAAACAAAAAAATCTTAAATGCTTGACAACTAGAAGATGGCCATGCCACATTTCATAAGGAGTTTTATTTTGAAGTTCAACAAAAGGACTTATATTCTTAATGTAAATAGTAGAAAGGACTCCCTCTCCCCAAAACATTAATTTGACATTCTTAAAAAATATCATTGATCTGATCATATTCACCAAAGTTCTATTCATTCGTTCGACCACACCATTTTGTTGTGGATTAAAAGGAACAATGGTATGATGTTTGATACCATTGTTCTGCAAATATTTTTCAAAATCTGAAGATGTATATTCACCACCATTATCAGTTCTAAAAGTTCCAATATTGAGTTGAGTTTCATTTTTAATCCATAAATGAACATTTTTGAATGTATCAAAAGTTTGATATTTTTCTTTTAATAGATAAACCCAACACATCCTAGTATAGTCATCAATAAAAGTCATCATATATTTATTGTCATTTGCGGATGGAATAGGCATGGGCCCACATAAGACTGAATGAATAAGACCAAGCTTTCTAGAAGATCGAGAAATAGAGTCATGAAAAGGTTGTTTACTGTGTTTGCCTAAAATACATGCATCACATTGAGAAAGTTGTCTTGGAATTGTAGGAAGCCCTTTAATTCCTTTTTGCTTCATAAGCTTGAGACTCTCAAAATTAATGTGACCAAATCGAGCATGCCATAACAAACTGGAAGACAAATTACCACTATGCTGAGCCAAATTTGCTAAATTTTGAACATTAATAGATGTACCATTTAGTTTTAAAAGATTGTCATCTTCCACTCCAGTCATGACAATCATATTATCAAAAGCTCTTCTAATCTCAACGATGCCATCAAACACATGAATTGATTGGCCTTGCTTTGTTATATGGATAAGAGAGATTAAATTTATTTTTAATTGTGGTAAATAAAGAACATCATGGAGTATATAATCAACATATCCTTGTAACTTAAGTCTTCTTTTGTGTGGAGAGATCGGCCGCAAAGGCCCTGGATGTGGCTGCAATCTTTCGCTCACTCTAAGAGCGAATCACAAAGAAGACAAATTTCTCGGTCTGAGAGATGACCTTCCTGCATTGCTTGGTAGAGATCAATGAAATAGCACTAGGAGGGACTGCCTCGGGTATCCTGTACAATTTCCTGTTCAAAGTAATAATAACACTACGAGGCCTAGACTCATATACAACATGGTGTTTCCATAGATAAGGTTGGCCCAAAATAACATTACAAACTTCGAGAGGAGAGACATTACACAATACCTTGTCTTTGAAGGGCTTGATTTCGTATGATAGTCGACACTATTGGCTGACACGATGATCTCTTCCTTGGCATTTCCATCCAATGGTGTAGGGTTGTGGGTGCGGCGTTGTCGGCAGGGCCAGCCGCTTGACGACCTCTTCTGAAATGAGATTCTTCTGGCTACTACTCTCAATGATGAAGTGCAACTGGGTGCCTTTAACCCACATCTGTGAATGGAAGAGGCACTCACCTTCTTTTGGCTCATCTGGTTCACCAGGCTGGATCTTGGTGGTAGCAACGGTGGCACTAGGATCTACGTCAATTATTTGTCTTCATCTTTTTGGTTCTGACTTAGAGTAAGAAACCACATCTGATTCAGAGGCTTTCACTTCGTCCACCAGTGATTGCTTTGAATGGCAATCAACAGTGTTATGCCAAGGGCTCTTATGGAACTCGCACCACTTCTCGGTATCTTTCTTTATCTTTCCGATGTCCTTCTTTGCTTATGGCTTGGAATGGTTGTCTTGATACTCTCCATATTTGCTCTGTCCATTGTTGTGTGGGTTGGGGCCGCCCTTTCTAGGATTTTGCTGTGATGGGTTCCCAGGCCCAAATTGCTACATCTTTTGCTTGAGCTTCTTCTCGATTTTGATGGCATATCGATAGGACACGCCCAAGGACGAGATGTACAGAAATTCCATTTCGATTTGTATGTATCTATGAAGAGCACCATGATACTTGAGCACCAGATTTCGCTCTGAATCTTTGATACCCATCTTGGTGCGCAAGGTATGGAAGATATTTGTGAACTCTGACACTGCTTGGTCCCTTTTTTGTCGCAGTGTGGTCTGTTATCGCACAGTTTGTAGCTAGGTCAAAAGGAAAAAGGATAGAGGCCAAACTGGCGTAACAGGAACCTACCCCACCCAATGTCACCTCAATGGGGAGGTTCTTTCTATTTAGGGAGGTTGACCCAGGGGAGACGTCCCTGGTAACCTGGGGTTTTTAAGAGGGTGAAGTATAAAGGTCAAGGCAAAAGTTCCCCCTCACAGGTTACCACCAAGGTCAAAAAGTCTAGCTAATCAATCGATAAATGAAGTGTATGCCCAAATGAGAACACCTGCCCAGAACAAGACAATACCAAAAGAATATATGCAGGTTATAATTCAGTGGGTTAGTACTTCATGTGACTATCTGACATTAATATATAAGCAATGAAACAATAGATATTAATGAGATCAATGTTTTATCAATATAGCAATAGAAAGTATCAATTCATCAATAACTATTAAGATGATGTGGCTAATAATGTATTTAATCAATCATTTACTCAATAAATGCTTTCAACCATCATCTAGTTGCTTATCATCAAAATTTGTTGCATCAAGATGGAATAACCAAGTTGGACGTTAGCCTAGTTAGGGTTAACTAGTTAGTTAGGGTTTCAAAATTAAAAGTTTTTGAGAGTTGGTTTGAGCGCTACCACTTCAATGTTGTGTGTCTAAGATCAGTTCCTAAGGGTATATGGAGTCAATTAAGGAGAGGACGCAAGGTTGAAGGAATAATAGGCTAAAGACAAGAGGGAAGGGTTCTAGAGTGTTGCAATGGCAGGGCCCTAGAATCAAAACCCTAGGGGAAAGAGCCTCACTCCGGTGTTTCTTAAGCAAGGACGCATGCTCTTTCCTCCTTTAGGTCAAACTTGGGAAAACGACTAACATAAAGGATGAGTTAAAACAAGAGGATAAGGTGAGGGAGAGTGTTGCAATGGCAAGGCTCTTTCACAAAACCCTAGAAGATGGACGGCCCTAGGTGTAGATAACCTAGGCCTGGGACGTCACCTCCTTCTTAACATTTAAAATCACAGCTAGCACAAAGGGAAAAAGTGAAAAGAGTGTAGCGAAGGCTAGGCTCTTTCTTCCTTCTTCAATGGCTGAATATTTCTCTCTAAGGGGACATGAAACAAGAACCTACTTGTGTGTTTGTCACCTAGGGTTTTAAAATCAACAAATTTATAAGTAAATGCAAGAATATAAACCTACAACCATTCAATTAATAAGTTTTGCAAGAAAAACACTTACATATCATGATGATAAGCATATGCAAACCCTAGTTGTAAACCTTCCTTCAAGAGAAATGCCAAACATGCCAAGAAAATCCTTCCATCAACAAGTGCGCCTCACTTTAAAAGACCAAATACCCAAGTAGGGCGCAAAAATCAGGCCTCACAAGAGAGTGAGTTGTGTATTATGTTCAAATGAGGGAAAAACATCCTCAATATATAGTGTATCATGACCTATAATTAAAATTAGGTCATTAAAAATAGCCGACAAGGCTACAAACCAAAATCATACTGTTTTTACATTAAATGCTAAGTAAAAGACCTAAATGAACAAAAAGTGAGACGTCAAGCCCCTTTGAGGGAGACTTTTGGCCCTTTTGGGGCTAGTCCAGCATCCAAAAGTCAAACATTAGCCCTTCTTGGGCTCCTCCAAGATACCACACGTGCCAGTCATCCTGTCAAACTGCCACACTCTCAAGGTGACGTTAAGGCCTCCTGGGTGACGTCCTGGTCATTAAAGGGAAACACTCCATCTGAGAAGGGTCAACCCTCCTAGGCTGGGCTCAGCCAAAGTATCCTAGATGGAACGTCCTTCTTCTTCTCATGTGCAAGAGCTCAACCAATCACTGCCCTGTCTCTACCCCTGATGGGGTCCCAACAACTATCTGATGGGCTCTTCAACCCCATGGAGGTCCGAGCTAATCATCTCCCCATGTGTACCGGTCCAACTGGTACCTGTCCGTCGGGCATGGTCCTGCACATCAAAAACTTCACCCTCCATGGGCTCATTAGTCACAAGGATCATAGCAATGTCAATCACATTTCATCATTAATTTTATCAAATACATGCATAAAACCCCTGATATATCAATCAATATCTCAAAGACATTACAATGACCTACAATACAAAGCTGAAGAAAAAGACAAAAAACCCTATTGGGCCAGCATCCATAAGAAAAGGAAAGTCTCCAGAGGGTACCATCCAAGCCATGTAAAACGAGGTGATGTGGTCAAGGGGATGTCCAGACATACAAGTAGAGTGAAAGACAGGGATGCATGATATTACTTGTGGGTGCCTTTGTAGAAGGCGAGTTGTACCCGTCATGGATGCAATTCTTTCCAAGCCCTTTATTGCCTTTATTCTTTCTTTTCTTTATTGTTTTTTCCTTTTTATTTCAATGTCTAACTAGAGGACAATTCCTTGGCGTGGTGACTAGAGCTGGCAGTGTTACCCACAAGCACTTTCACAGAGATGATAAGGTTGGATCGTGATGAGACCCCCTTTCCCTTGGCCATGCAACCAAAGGTCACTACCGTGATGTGGTAACCAGATAATGGCAATGTCATACTGCTAGGTACCCATGAACATAATAGGCTGGCTCATGATGAGACCCCCTATCCTCTTGACTAGGTCTTGTTTTTGTTATTTTTCTTCGGGTCCCTCTTATTTCTTGTTGAGAGGCCTTTTATTGCCTTCTCGGGGATCCCTGGGCGAGGCATCTCTAGGTTTCATTTTTTATGGTTTTAATCTTTTACCAGCTGCTTTTACCTTCTGGGCCTTTAGCCCCTTCTTCCCATGAGATAAGGTGCAACCCCACAAACAGATCATCCTAATGCCTGGACTAGGGGAATGGTACATATGAGTGGGAGATAAGATGTAAAAGTGATGATAAGGTGGGAGCGGATGATGGCTCTTCATAAATCCCCCTGGTACAGGCTTGCTAGGACACTATGTTAATCCCTCCAACCATGGTCAAGTGGGTCAATGTAAGATCCAAGCAGTTGTCAGAAATAAAAGGAGTAAGATGCATATATCTAAAGGTTATAACGATAAAAAATGACACATACCATGATACTTGGACCAATTACCTCATGGAGCAAGAGTCTTTTCCGATACAAGTCCAAGCCGAAGGTGATGGATGTTGTTGTTGCTGACAAGACAAATCTAATGAAAGAGAAGGAAGATGGGCCCTCTAGGGCCATGCTCAGGTCAATCCTGTTTTAGGTACTCCATCTCTAGGACCCATGGGCCTCGAGACATGATCTCATAGTTATCCCTAGAAATCAGGGATAACATGGTCCATTTGGTATACAAGTCATCATAACTTTCGACAGGGTATTATTGTTCCTTAATAAAATCTCTGAAGGATTCCTCGATGGTTGTGACTGTAAATAATGAGGGTTCCTCTATTTTCTTTTGCTCACAGAAATTTTCCCACCAATCTTTGACATGGGGAACGACTTTGAGGAGCGCAAAAGTAATATTTTCTCTATTCGAAAAGTTATGGACAAAAAATAACCTTCTAATAGATTCAACCACTTGTATGCAACATATACATCTATCTGACATTCAAATATAGGAATATCGAAGTTTATTTGTAACTTGAAGGAGGCGACGCCTCCGCTCGAGGAAGATGTGTCACATATTTGTAGACGCCAAAGGATTTGCATGAAACTATCCATCATCTCGTTCATCTGTTCTGTGAGGGCTTCCTCAAGAAACATTTTGAAAGGATCTCTTGTCCCATCATATTTATTTTCTCATGCCATGAGAGGTCGCTTGGGCATGTAAGAGATTTTGTCCTCAAGAGAAACAAGCTCGACACCCAATTCTTTGTACCCTGACCTCGTTGGGGAGATGCATTAAGACGACAAGAAGACTGCTCTGATACCATTGATACATATTTTATGAGCAGAACGAAATGAATATAGATTATTAAAAGGTGCTTAACACAAAATAATAGAGATACAGTAAAATTGGTTTTCTATTCAATAAGAAAATAAGATGAAACTATAAAATGCAGCGGAAAATAAGCTTGCTAGAATGGTGGCGGCTTATCTCTGAGAAGAGATGTGACGGTTGTGCTCATTCGAAAGAAAATGATTAAAATGAGGCTTTGAAGGTCGTTTTTACAATAAACCAGAATTTCACAAACCATAGACATAAAAAAACCTAACCCTAGGAGATGAAGTGCCAAAAGTCATGTGGGCCCCGTTTGGGTAAGTTAGTACATCAACTTCTCAGGGTCGTAACTTTTGCATACAATCTCTGTTTGGGGCACACGATAGCTCGTTTGAAAGGTATTGTTGAGGAGATTAATTTTGGGGGCTCAATTAGAGCATTTAGATATCATTGAGAAGCTCGATTCCGAAAAATATTCATTTAGGCCGTCAAAATGGCCCTAGAAGTTGAAATTTGCTAAAAATAGTAAATTACCAAAATTGCCAGAAAATTGTTTTGAGCCAATTGGAAAAGGTGGGTGGCCACCGATATCCACCTTGATCATTCCACTATCTTATGCATTTTTTTCATACCCTCCTGATATAATCGATATTACAATCTATTCAAATATTTATCTTTTTTCTTTTGTTGTCCTCCTTGAAAGTTCTTGTGCCTCACCTTGTTACAAATAAGTTTTCTTTGGGGTAGCCTTATGACAAACTAAAAATGACCTTTTGTTTCTGGGCACCAAGATTTTCTCCCAAATCAATGTGGTGGATTCCTAAGATTTGATATTTTTCTATGATGAATAGAACCTTTGGAGAAGATGTCATGTGGAAAACGTTGAAATCTAGAGAAGCTTTATGGAGAAAAATATGGAGGGATTAATATACCCCAAGGATAAGTGAAGAAGAATCAATCCGAATGGAAATAAAACTTGTGCATTTTTACATTTGGAACAATGCCGGGAAACATTTGGATTTGGCGCAAAAACATACCTTCTACGGGATTAGTAAGGGAGACGCCATGATTTTTTGGGAAGAAACTTGGGAGAAACAACTTCCTCTCCAACAAAAGGAATATTTTCTTCTAAAAAAATAGGACTTCGACTTTTATAAGAAGAGATTTGACAGTTTGATGTGAGTTTTATCTGCGTGCACACCTTGTATATACCAAGAGCAAAGTTTGTGGTGAAATGGAGCACTTGGATAGTGTGGGTCATCGCAGAACTCATCGCAGGAATTTTCCCAAAATTGATCCCAAATGTAGTTTGGGTCTAAACTTGGTGAATGTTTGGTAAGTTGGACTGACCTTTTGTAGTGACAATGTGGGCGAAGACTTGATTTTTTTTTTTGCGACGAAATTAATTTGTTAAAATGTTGTGCACACCTTGAAGAAACCAAGAACAAAGTTCGTTGGGTGAACCAAGCACTTGGGAAAGGAGGACGAACGCAAGACTTGACGTAGGACTTATCACAGATCTGACCCTAGAAGTGACAACAAAAGTGATTGTAGAGGGTTATGAGAAAAGTGATCGCGAAGGTGAGCAATTTCGGATTGCAACATGTGGAAGTACTTGGGTGAGTTGGATGACTTGATGCAACCTAGACAAGCTTCCCAATAAGGCAATTGGTTGGGAACATTTTCATCATGACACCTTCATGTCGAGCATTGTCGAGAACAACAATTGAATTGAGATAGGTTATTGGAAGAGTGGGTTGATGGAACCCTTCATATGAGATATCTCTTAACAGAGTTACGATAGTCAATTAGTAGCAACATGGATTAGCAGTTGAGTGGTATGTGCATGGTGCCTTCAAGCGGAAGTAGTCAAGGTGCCTATATGACAAGACATTGGAAATGAGTTATGTCGGTTTCCTGATAATTTTGGGACTTATATGGGTTTATGAAGTGGATGTATGGACTCAATATTGTATTATGACGAAGGTGCTATGTAGGTTTGTGGATCTACGAAAATTTATTGAGCGGAGTTCATGCAGAGGTCCGGTTGTTTGTGCAAGTGAAGGTCCAGGAAAACAAACTTGAACCATGGGTGACGGAAAGAATGTCATTGGTAAGATACAATTGGTTTTGAGTTCTTGCATTTCCTAAGTGTTGCAGTGAGTTATTTGAAGGGAAGTCACATGACTTAGTGGTTCAAGTGTAGTATGTTTCCAGTTTCCACAATGAAAATCAACAGACTTGAGGGTGGCTCTAGTGGTGCAGATTCGAAGAACTTATGTAGCAATTTAGGATAACTTGATTTGGGTGAATGTGCGAAGAGCTTGGAGAGACCTACTTAGAAGATTCCTATGCTTGAATTAGGCATATTTGGAAACCATGGAGGTGACTTGAGGAGTTTCCTATCTCTTAGATGCGGTACCTTGGTGCGTTGCCTTAGAAATATTTGTTGGGTCATGTGATGACTCTATAGTGGTGGTGATAGTGCTAGATATTGTAATCGTGTAGGAGGTGCAAGGTATTTCCATTCTAGCATATGGATGGAGTCAACAGAGAAGTCGACCAAGAATTGTTGGCAGTCAACCTAAATTAGAAGAATGTAGACCGAGTGACTTGGGTGGTTCACTGACCTTTGATCATTGGATGAGGCAAAGTATGCTTTGGTGACTTATGGATGAATGTCTGATGACTCAGAGATCATTGAGGGTCGTTGGTTGAGGTTCGTAAAAGTATTGGTGTGAATGTTCCTAAGGAATGGAAGTGACTTGAAGTGACTCATTCTACTTGAAGCACTTTGGCCAGTTTGTTGGGACGTTTGAGTATTGTGGGTACATTGGTCGCACTCATAATAGATCTTGAGTTGCAAAGAGGTGACTTGACAGAAGGAGGTGAGATGAGGACTTGCTATGGTATTGGAGGATTGTGTGGATAGGTAGATTGCAGCATGAAGAGATTACTTGGGCATGGGTGTTTCTCTTGCTTTGGGCAACATGGTTAAGGGTTAATTCTAGCCATTCGAAGGCATAGATGGGTAGATACAATATCATGGCCAGGTGATGAAGTAGCGGGGAAAAAACAGTTTGGACGTGTAGTTGTTAGTGCACATGGAAGGTTTCATATCCGAAGACACAATTGAAGATGGGGAGAGTTTGGATGACGAAGCCAAACTTGTGGACTTGATCATAGTTTGATTCACAAGGACATAGTTGGTTGGACGTGAATATGCAATGCAAAATTTGTGTAGAAGATTGTCTTACTATACCATGATGTTAGAAGTGGATTCAAGATGTCGTTGATGACTTTGTTTTGGGGTGACTTCATAGTGCAACAAGGTGAGGGTGACCTTTCTTTGGTATAAGGTTCTTGTGTGGATGGACTAAATTGTGGAAGGAAGTTACTAGCTTCAGGCTTGTTGGGAATTCTCAAGGAATGAATGTGATAGTTCAAAACAGGGAGAGTTAGTGCACGAGAGAGTGACTGAGAGTTCGAAGTACAAATGCATGAGTAGTTTCAAAGTGAAACACTTAGAAATTGTGGAGGATCTCCTTAATGAAGATCAAACAATGGAAACAGTACTGAGGCAAGGGTGGAAACTAGCCTTAGTCTTTGTAGTTGGATGGAGTAACAGAGATGAAAATATAAGGACTAAGTTCAAGCATGGAGATGAACATTTCAAGAATTGGATGCGATGGTTCGACTAGTTACCCAACTAGTGCAGAACTTGAGGCTAGAATTGTGCGGACACATGACAGAGTTGGTTGAAGTATGGACTCAATAGTTAGTTCACAGGAGATCAACACTTAGAAATTTTTGAGGTTTTTATTGTGGTTGTAGAAGAAGTTGAGGCAACTGCAGTAGCAATAGAACAAAGAGTGATTGTTGCAACGAGATAGTGAGAGCTTGAACATTATAGACAAAGTTGGGGAGGAGATGTGTTTCCATTGTAGTCGACAGATTAGTCGCACACAAATTTGGGCAAAGGGAAGTGTGTATGGTTGCATAGTTTGTAGATGATTATAGTGCAACTTGGAAACCTTGGGTTTCCAGTTTAGAAAAATTTGTGGTTTCCAACAGCCTTAGTTGCGATGGAGGCACGAGTTTGGGAAAAGACATAGAGATTGAAAATTTTGTGGATGTTTTTGGGGATGACAACAACTTAAGGTGGGGAAGGATGTAAGGTATTTGGCTAGAAGGGCGTGGATATCCTCGCCAAATCGTCAAAGAGACGGAACTTGGGGTTGCTCCAACACCCAAGAGTCACACTAGTTGAGCAAGTGGGCACCTTGGGAATGAAAATGTGCTAAGGGGCTTTCCCAAGCATGAGGAAAAGCATGGGGTGGAACTGACGAAGAGAAGGGGTGTAGAAAAGAGGTTAGGGTTCATTGGCATCAGGAGCACACAAGGGTTTGGGTGCATCAGTACAAAGGGACCCGATGGTTGATGGGATCATAGGTTTTTGTTTTGGCACATCGAGTCTATGAAGGGGTACCATGGTTTGTTTGGGAACGTTGGTCTACGAAGGGACGCGATGCACTTAAAGGATGGCACGATTCATGATGGTGAGCTTTGGAGTCCATATAAGAGAACAAGGGTACACAATCAATGAAGGAATATTTGCACAAGAAGGAGAGCAAGATCAACTCTCTGATTCTATGTAAGACTTGGACAAAGAGGGGTGAGCTCCCTTAAGGAGTAAAGTTGCTCCACATGGGAGGACTTGTAATGACTTGAGGTGATTTTGTGGAAAAAGTTAGGGTGACCTTCTTTTGGGATGAGTTTGTGGAAGTCTTGTCGCAGATCTGAGGGAGGCATGCTATGAGATAGAATCGCAGGTATATGTGAAGTCTTGTGACAAAGAAGAGACGGTGAGTCTGTGGTGGAGGTGTAATGCATGAGTAGCAAAAGTGGTTGTGGAGGATGAGTCTTGGTGTGATGAATTTGTGTATGAGTGCCTGGTGAGGTGAGGTGAGTCGTGTGACTCTGCTAAGTTGTAAATCGAGCCGCTAGTGCTCATATTGTAATTATTTCGTAATAATAAGACTTAGCAAAGTGTTAGGCACGTTTTTTGTCATCCACACTATATTTGTGTGTCTCTTTCTTGTTTCTCAAGTGTTCTCTTTGTTTCATGGATGTATGCTTAAATGACTAAGTTTTAAGACTATTAACAAATCATCTAAGTATACAAGAGTTGCACTAGATAGGGAATATAACTCACTCGTAGCCTAGAATGGAGTATGGCTATGCTCTAAGTGAATAGGCGTAGTACGGATGAAGTAACCTTGGTGTTCCCAAGAATCCTAGTGAGAAACTCCGTGGTGTCGTGCCTTGAAGTGGTGCATGATCACAAGATTTGAGCAGGCACACTGCAGGGACATGACACCCGATAACATGAGAAATAACATGTAGGAAAGAAACGAAAACTATTAAATACATCTGCAATCTTTGTAGCCTTGTCAATAACCCGTGGGACCTTGGAGTGACTCTACTTAAGACATTTGGTAGGCAGAGAAACAATATTATCCAATCATTGGAGAATTGGACAGTAAACCCCTTTGGAATGGAATAATCAACCAAATATGGAATATTTTCCCAGGTGAAATACATAGAAAAATAATAATAACATATTCTATAGAACAAAAAGCAACTTTAAAGTAGAAATATGGTAATAAATAATATAAAAAAACTAATCTAGATCACCAAATGGAAGAGTAAGGACAATAAATGACTCACCAAGTAAGGACAAGGTGAAGCATCACCAAAAAGGAAGTATCAAGAGTGGCAAGTAGACGTGAGCCTCCTATCCTACCGAGGGTATCCTACATAGAGGACCAAGTTTTTGACAAAACTTTGTTGGTAATATGATAATAATGTTTTTCTAAGTGAAAAATAAATATTTTATTATTAATACTTACATATAATCATGTTAAATTAATTAATTTTATTATTAATGCTTATATATAATGATGTTAAATTAATTTATTATCTTTAATATGAAGTTTTTTATATTTTGAATATAAAAAGATACTTTTTTCATTATTTAAAAAAAAGTGAAAGATGTTTTGATTTTTATATTATAAAATTTAAATATTTTATTTTAAATATAAATAAAGATGACCAAATTTTTGCGAAGTTCTTATATTTTCAATATAAAAGTTAATCTTTTCCCAAAAATGTACAAGATGAATTTGTTTTTATATTATATAATTTGATTATAAATTGTTTTTATATTATATAATTTGATTATAAATATAAAGAAAGATGACCAAGCTTTTGACAAAACTTTGTTAATAATATTTTTCTAAGTAAAAAAATAAATATTTTATTATTTACTTACATATAAAACGTACTTGTGTGAAATTTAGATATTGCCAATTCTCATACCTATCTGTTTCATATTTGCTTTCTCATTTTTAGTTTCTAATAACATAGTGTGGAGTCCATCCTCTTCATAAATACAAACTTTGACAAAGGCTTTTCTATGAAATCGATGACTGTGGAAGCGTAGGGGAATTTTGGGGATAAAAAGGGAGACATCCTCTATACCTTTGCTAGAGATTTAGGGTAAGGGGCACCCATAACACAACAAACCTCCAGGGAGAGAAAAAGCTGAAAGACTGGAATCATCTCGATGTTGAAGGGGATTCGATGCTTAGAATTGACGCTCTTAAGAAATTTAGAGTTGGATCTAAGCCTCGGTAGGTAACCATGAACTGAAATTTCCTACACCTCTTGAAAACATCTCAGTCGTGTTTGAAAGATTCCAAATCCTATCCCTATCACATGTGAGACGAGTAATAAACAAACCTGTTGACCATCGAGCTAGGCTTGGAACAAGAGAACAAGGGACAGATTTTGTTACACGCTGGAAGGTTCAAGAATATGCTTTTTTTACACACTATGGGGACTATCTCCACATGAGCTAAAGGATATTATCGTTGAGATGGGTATATGACAACTTTAGGAAATGCCATTTTTTTTTTTTAATGAAATAAGGATGGATGATTAGATTTATTTTAATTCTGGATATATCATGGATTAAGGGGAATCAAAATTTTCCAGATACAAATATTTTTCCAAGTTTTTTTAATCTATTTTTTTTTTCACTTCTAGCTATTTGATTCCTGTCTATGCATGATAAATCTCAAGTTACGATGGATCTAAATTG
>SNQJ01S0035070.1:16860-39655 GCA_010110895.2 Picea sitchensis | reverse complement strand
CTATCTGGCGACTCCACAAAACAAAAGGAGGTACAATAACCCTCCTCTAACCTTCAAAAGGAAGCCTCCTGCTAATTCACCTGTTGTCAAGTCACTTTTTGGAAAGAGACTTCCTTTAAACATGTCTGGCTCAACCTCCACTAGTACAAATCCTGTCAATAATCAAAGACAATGGTCTTCTAACTTGTTCAAGCCTTTAGACATGTCAGCTATACCTGGTTACCCTAGGCAAATGCCACCCAAGTATGAAAAGTGGCTGCCTAAGTTTTCCGGCATTGATGCTATTGGTGCTGAGGAACACATGAGTAGCTTCTGGGCATTTTTTCAGCTTCACCCTATTGCTGATGATGCTGAAGACTTGGTCATGAAGCTCTTTTCAGCTACACTTTATGATGCTGCAAGACGTTGGTATCAAAATACAGCCAACCCTCTCAAACTCTGAAACATAACTCTCAAACAAGACATCCACATGCAAAAATTCAAACCTCGCCAATCTACCAATTTCTGTTTTGGAGACTGACAGGAAACTGAACAAGGTAATAAGTTGGGAAGGAATATCATAGAAGTAAACAACTATATTATAGAAAAGGATAAATACGTATTTGTCACAATAAATAATCTAAAGAACTATATAATTGCATAGATTGAATCCCATTAAGTATATTTATATTTTACACTAGCAAGCATGTAATTGTGCATTCTCAATGAGTCTATGTATGCAATGGAGGTACCTTTCTTTTAAGATGTTCAATTTGATCCACCAATATTTCAGCCTGATATGATATGTAAGACAGGAAACTACAATTAAAACAATATTATTTACAATAAAAAATTACATGTTAAATATTAACATAAGTGCTATCATGCTAAATCTACCTTTCGTGCTCGTATATGTCTCAATCCTCGTTCAACCTGGCTCTCCAACATATTTAAATCGCTCAATGCACATGATGCTAGCTCCTCGCCCACCATCTTTCTGCAAGCAAGTGCAATAAAACATCTTAGAGTCGAATAGAAATATATTAATAAGATTAAATATTTAATTCTATTGCATGTATGGACATTGAAAGTTACGTTACCTTTGTCTTGATTCAAGAATCTTAATTCTTTCTTCCATATTTGCAATTCCTCGTTTTAAATACTACACACAAATATAATCATAATATGTTAGTAATTGAATGTTTAAAGGTAAACCAAAGCCATCTTAAATTTCAGATCTAGTAGCTCGTTATGACTGTCCCTATGAAAATTCGTTATAAAAATTCGTAAATTTTCTTTTTACTATCATATATCATATGATCGAGGTTTTGAAAAAAGTGATAATATTAATATTTATGCATAAATGTAATTTTGAAATTTATATTTCCAATTTTTTCAAATGTATATTAAGATAAGATATAAAATATAATATATTTATGTAATTTTGAAATTTATATTTTCAATTTTTTCAAATGTATAATAAGATAAGATATAAAATATAATGTAATTATAGTGGAAGTGTCAAGATTTCTGTTGTAAATATAGTATTGTCATTAACTCATAATTGTGTATATTTATTATGAAATTCATCTATATTATTGAATTTTCTTTTTATTATTGTATAATTCAGGTTTTGAAAAAGTGATAATATTAATATTTATGGATAAATATGATTTTGAAATTTATATTTCTAATTTTTTCAACTGTATATTAAAATAGGATATAAAATATAATGTAATTATAGTTAAAATATGAAGATTTCTGTTGTAAATATAGTATTGTCATTAACATCTAATAACAGTGTATAATTACTATGAAATCCATATATATCATTGATTATCTTTATAACTAATAAAATTATATTTTTATTTGAGCTTTTTCTTTTTTATTTTATGTTTTTCTTATCATTATTAGACTTTACCTCCATCTAATCTCCTATGAGTATGTACCATTACTATGAGTATCTCCTATGAATATGTACCATTAACATCCAAAATTCCACAAACATGGAACTCTTAAGATATCCACTATGATTAATGATCCAAATGGATGAGTAACGATTTTAATATCTCCTTAATATATAGCCTTTTATATTGAGCTGACCACCTCACCCGTGAATATCATGGAATTCTTAAGATATCCACTATGATTAATGATCCAAATGGATGAGTAACTACCTTAACATATTATTATAGTTAGCTGACCACTTCACCCCATGAATATCTAATAATAAAAAAAACACTTACCAAGATCACATTAAGGAACAAGAAGTCACAGAAAGAATTCATGTGACAAGGATCCATGGAATTCATAAATTGGAAATTGAAAGATCCTCATAAGTCTAATAATTCTGCATTACATATATATTAATGTCCTACTATAAGTGAGTTTAAATGTTAAACATCTCATCATAATTATACTAAATACATTTACAAATATGGTTAGTAGACAAAAATACAACACACCCTAACATGTCCAAAAAATAAAGTAGTTCTCTTTTCATAATCATTAATAGCTCTTAATTTAAATAAGCCAACTTAAATAACAATTGTTTTTGTTATTACATTTTTTTAAACCTAAAAAAGTGATATTAAAGATACATTCATTGTTAATATTAATTTATTTTTCTCTTAATTTAACTAGAATAATTTACAAATCAACTTGAAATAAATTAAGATTTATTTTTATAGTTATTCACCACTTTCAAATAATGTAACTTGAAATATGCAATAAGAATAAATAACATGAATCTAACACTTTCTCAATTTCAAAAAAGTAAATATTCACTTAAAACCTTGAAAATATAATCCATTTATTTCTAAATCAAATAATCAAACCCCAAAATCTAATCATCTAAGATGAGTAACCCTTTTATCCAACACATTAGTTCCCAAATTAATAACCCATACAGATTTCCAATTTAATGCCGTTTATAGTAAACTTCGTGTTACTCATTTTTATTTCCAAACTAAGCAATTTATTAAAAGTAAGAGAAGTGCTATAAAATCTCTTCCGGATCACATCCATAATTATGGGTTTTCCATATTAGTAAAGTGATGAATGGTTATAGGTTTCCCATAGTATTAAATTGATGAAGATAGGTGTCAGTTATTTGGGTAAGTTGGATTAGTATCATAATGTCAAGATTAAGCTTAGTGGTTGGGAATGTTTTTTCACTCAGGTTTATTGAAAGAAAGTTTATGGGAAAAAAATATATGATACAAGGTTAAGCATTAAAAATGAAATTTTATTAGAAATAATTTTAATATGGAGAAAATCAAGATATACAATTTTCGAAAAAGATTTTTTTTTACAATTTATTGTATTAAACCACAAATATATTTTAATATGATTAGGTTGTTATTAAATTATTTTTATTTAGTTCTAATAGGATGCAGATTTAGAAAAAGCCTTATGGAACAAATTACAATGTCTATATGAGGTAAAATCCAGATAGTGGTTTTCCCGATTGAGGGTTTCCGCTCTGAAAGCGTTTAGGGTTTGACGTGCTAGACTGTGCTGCCAGTGTTCGGCCGCCATGGCAAGTCAGGACGGAGGGGAGCCGCCGCCCCCTCCCTCCCCCTCTTCGACCTTCAGCAAACTGATCACAGCCTGCTCGAAGAAGACATCCCAAGGAGAATCCTCGAGCTTTGTAAGGCGTTTGGAGGCCATTCCAGAAATCAGCCTTCCACCGGAACAACCAATGAAAGTAGCAATCTCCCTTTCAGAGCGAGGTTTAGTAGGTCAGTTCATGGGGCTTTGGCCTTCCACCAGAACAACCGATAACTGGATTCAGAGGAACTGGAGACCGTTAACAAAGAACAGTGTGACCTGCTACGCCGTTGGCAAAGGCTTCTTCATCTTCGAGTTCATTTCCCAGGAGGACCGAGACCTGATCTTCAGAAACGGGCCTTACTTCATGGGAGCTCAAGGGCTCTACTTGAATCGCTGGACTCCAAACTTCGATCCAGCGCTGGAGATCCCGAAGGACGTCCCGGTTTGGGTCAGACTCCCAAACCTCCCCATCCATTGCTGGAACTCTGCATCGCTGCAAGCAATAGGGAACGGACTCGGCCATTATATCGACAAAGCAGATCCAAAAGATCAGTATTCTTGTGCCAGAATCTGCGTTGAGGTTGACCTAGAAGTAGGGCTGCCGGAAGCAGTGAAACTGAAGGTGGGCGACTGGCAACACCTGCAAAAACTAGATTACGAACAGCTGTCGTTTAAATGCAGAAGATGTCATGACTACGGCCACTTCCAGAGGAACTGTCCCAAGGCCGCGCAGGAGAAAGAAAAGGAGGAGGGATGGCAACAACCCCGGAAAGGAAGAGCGAAATCTAGAGGTCCACGAAAAAGTAACCCAACACCGATCCAAAGCATTCCAGGATCCCAGGGCAATACAAACAGCTTCAAAGATTTGGAAACCAAAGGGGAAACACCGCTCACAATCAGTAGCGACCAAGACGAAGAAGGCAGAGGCAAAAAGAGCAATGAAATCGAGGGAACATCGCATGCAGCCGGAGGCGAGGACTGTGGGGGGACTCAGGGCACTGAGGACAAAGAAAACCCACCACAAAGGAACGAAGCAGATCAAGGCAATGAAGAAGGCGAGTTCTCTTCAGGAAACGAAACAGAAGGGACAAGTGAAGCCTGGGACTCCCCATAGCGACCTAGCAGAGGGAGGAAATCCAAAAAGGTGGAAAGAGAAAAAGAATCGTACAAAAATATCCTCAAAGGCGCCCAATCAACCCTCGAGCAGGTATTCGATGTGCGGAAAACAAGGAAACAGGCAAAGGTCTCCCATGGAGGCCGACCCCCTCCGAAAAGTAACCAATGAAATTTACATCCTGGAACTGTAGGGGTCTTGGCAGCAAGATAAAAGAAGAAGCTATCAGAGATCTAATTAAAACAACACGAACAGACGTCCTACTCATCCAGGAAACAAAAATGAGTCAACAAGACTCAGTAAAAATATTAAAAAATGCATGGAGAAGCAGCCAAGGTGTAGCTGACAATGCCAGGGGCGCCTCAGGAGGGCTTTGCACCATGTGGAACGCCATCAAATTCGACCTACTCCACTCCGAGCTTCGCATGCACTGGACATGCACCCAACTACTCCACAAGGAGTCTGGGCAACCTGTAAGTCTATTTAACATTTACGTTCCTCAGCATATTGATGAAAAAAGAATTTGCTGGCATTCTCTCCAAGATTTCTTAATTGAGCAGGATTTAGAAAATATAATCTTAGGGGGCGACTTAAATGTAACCCTCTCAGCAGAGGAAAAAAGAGGTGGGTCCATTATAAGGGACCCAGCGCGAGAATGGGTGGAGGACCTGATCTCCGCTTGGGAATTGATGGACATAAAACCCACTAGAGGGCGCTACACCTGGACCAACAAAAGAGTTGGCCCAGGACACATAGCAGCCCGTCTAGACAGATTCTTAGTGCAGAGCTCTTTTCTGACACTAGGCCTCTCAACCTCTTCAGCAATCCTCCCCAATAGCACCTCTGATCACAAACCAATCACGTTGGAGATCATGAAAGAGCTAAACCAAGGGCCTATCCCCTTCCGCTTCAATCCTACATGGCTTCAAGACAAAGACTTCCGCAGCAAAGTTGTCAAAGTTTGGACCACCAAAATAAAGGGATCTGCCTTTCATGTATGGGAAGAAAAGCTAAAGCGTCTCAAAACTAAACTAAAAGCTTGGGCCAAAACCAAATCCGATCCCATTGCACTGCGTCTAGAAAGCCAAAGACATCTAGAAAACCACCAGCTTGCGTTGGAAGGTAAAGAAATCACACAACAGGACATTATCAGGGAGGAACAACTGCAAAATCAATGGCACAAAGTATGCAGAGAGGAGGAAAGCTACTGGAGGCAGAAATCCCGCAGCCTCTGGCTACAAGAAGGTGACAAAAATACAACATTTTTCCACAAACAAGCGGAAGCAAGGAAGCTTTTTAAGGCTGTGACTCAAATTCAAGTCCAAAATACCACAGTCTCTGATCCGGAGGACATCAAAAAGGCAGCCTTCGACACTTTCAAAAGCCTTTGTACAGAAACTGGAAGAGCAAGCATAGACCCCCTTGCCCACCCTCTCTCAACTGTCCCAACTCTCATAAAAGATGATGTCAATTGCAGACTTCTGGAAGAAGTAACGCAGCAAGAAATCAAAGAGGCACTTGATCAAATGCATCTGGACAAAGCCCCAGGTCCGGATAGATTCACAGCAAGGTTCTTTCATCTCTGCTGGGAAATTATTAAATCTGACCTGACTAAAATGATTAAGAAATCACAGGCAAGTAACAAGTTGGGAGGCGGTACCAACTCAGCCTTCCTGGCCCTCATTCCCAAGGAGAAAGGAGCGCTTAATTTCAGCAGATTCAGACCAATTTCCTTGTGCAATACCAGCTACAAAATTCTAACAAAGGTAATTGCCAACAGGCTGAAAAACATCCTCCCTTCCATTGTTCCGGAAAACCAAGGGGGATTCATTAAAGGCAGGCAAATTGCAGACAATATAGTCCTCGTCCAAGAAGCCCTTCACTCAAGTCTCGGCAAGAAGGACAAAGGTATGATCATCAAACTCGACTTAGCTAATGCCTTTGATAGAGTTAATCACAATTTTCTCTTTGCTGTAATGAAAAAGTTTGGATTTGACGACACCTTTGTGAATTGGATAAGAGCTTGTATCAACTCGCCCTGGATTGCCCCCATGGTAAATGGAAGAGTAACTAGTTTTTTCAAGGCATCCAGAGGGCTGCGTCAGGGCTGCCCCCTATCACCCCTGCTCTACGCACTCCAAGCATCAGTCCTAAGCTACCAGCTTGAGCAGGCCAGAATCAGCAGTAACCTCAAAGGTCTCCAGATAGCCCAAGGCGTGAAAGAAATCAACCATGCCCAATTCGCAGACGACACATTGCTCCTGGGAGGGGCAAGCTGTCTAGTAGCAAAGAAGTTCAAAGACGAGCTCGACGCCTATACCTTAGTTTCTGGAAGTGAAATCAGCCTTGGCAAAAGTAAAATTTACAGCTGGAACATCACTCCCTTTGAGATGCGGGGAATTTCCAGAATCCTGGGCATGGAAGGGCACACAAATTGGGACTCGTTCACCTACTTGGGCATCCCCATTTCTAAGACAAATCCACGAGCCACTAACTGGAATCACCTTTTGGAGAAACTCAGGAATAGAATTTCCTCTTGGGGCGCTAATTGGCTAACTTTAGCAGGCAGAATTGTCCTCATTAAATCTGTTCTAGCAAGTGTTCCCATCTATCAAAATTCTCTTCTTTTAGCTCCAGGTTCCATTGTCACCAAATTGGAAGTTTTACAAAGAAGGTTCTTATGGGAAGGAGGGAAGCAGACCAACAAAAGAGCCCATCTCATAAGCTGGGACAAAGTTTCAAAGCCCCTTTTGGAAGGAGGACTCAGCCTCAAAAACACTAAAGTTCAGAACCTTGCACTTGGAGAAAAACTGTTATGGCGAATAATCAGTGGCAAAACGGCATGGTGCAAGGAAGCCTTGTGGAAAAAATATTTCAGAGGTCCAAGGAGAAGATGCGTGGAACGCCTTTCGAATAATCAATCGGGATCCCCAATCTTCAATCTTTGCAGGAAGGTCAACGAACAATTCATCTCCCATCTGACCTGGGTGCCGGGAAATGGAAAACAAATCAAAATCTGGGAAGAATCCATCCTTGGAGACCCCCCTATGAAGCTGAACCAGAATCTTCAGCGATTGAAAGCTTTGATGGACGAGCAAAATCTGAGAACACTATTCGATATTTCTGTTTGGGGGACCGAGAGGCTCAAACAGTGGCAAGGTTGGGCAGTGAGTAACATGCCTTTGGTACTGGAACAAGAATGGGCCTCCTTAAAATTAAGCCTGCAAGGGAAAGCCCCACTAAGGAAAAGAGCGAGAGACAGAAGAGGTTGGGGAAAAGAGGCAAAGCCTTACTCAACCTCAATGGGGTACTCCACCTTGCTAAATCTCCCACACGTCCCACTCAACCCAGCACTTTGGAAAGCTATCTGGAAATTTAAAACCATTCCCAAAATTGACTTGTTTCTCTGGACACTTGGCCACGATAGTATCCAGACTGGCGAAAATCTCAAAAAAAAAGGATGGGCTGGTCCCTTCAGATGCCCCTTGTGTCTTCAAGCTGAAGAAACCTCCTCTCACCTTCTACTCTTATGTTCCTTCTCAAAAGAAGTCTGGACTATGGTAGCAGGCTCGCAACTCAATCTCCCCCTGGATCTCCACTCCCTCCTTGTGGACTGGCCTACCCTATCTCCGTTCCATCTCCAAAAGCAAAGCTTGGTCTCAATTCTCTGGCAAACTCTTCCCAGATTCATCCTGTGGGGACTCTGGCTGGAGAGGAATAGCAGAATCTTCCGAGAAAATGAAAGGAAGACACCCCAAGTGGCCACCAGAATCAGATCTCTCTTTAAAGATTGGGCTAGCAACCACTCACTCCCAACGCAAAGAAGGAAGATGGATGAACAAGAAGAACTCTGGTGTGATCAATTCCACCTTCCAAATACCACTGGGAACAAAACCCCACCCACCTTCCAGGCTTATTGGGAGCTCAGACATGGAAAAGACGACTCCGAGAACTGGAAAAGAGCAAGGAATTGCTACATCCTTTCTTTTGACGGGGCCTCCAAGGGAAACCCCGGTCAAGCAGGTGGAGGAGGTCTCATTGAAACACCAAATGCAGGAATTTTGTTGCGCTACGCAATTGGACTGGGAACAACATCCAATAACCATGCAGAGGCAATGGCGCTCTGGCAAGGTCTTTGCCATGCTCAAAACATAGGCATTCAGCATTTAATAATCATTGGGGACTCCCGTCTGCTGATTCAAGCCATAGTGCTCTCCAAAGCAACTCAAAACGCAAAACTTAACAACCTTATAGCCAAAATCTGACTGCTATTAAGGGGATTGGATTCGTATCAAATCTACCATGTACTAAGGGAGTTAAATCATAATGCAGACATAGAAGCCAACAAGGGAGTCGAGCTGGATGCAGGACAATCACTGGTCAATGAGCACCAGTCCAATGTGGATCTCCCATGATTTTCCCAATGCCCAAAGGCGATTCAAATTCGGATGCAAGGACGAGCCAAGTTGAGCTAGCGTTAGGGCTCATGATGGTACGCCGGATTGAGGAAATCAAACCGCAGGCGACCAAGCGACCTTCCCACCTGATCTCGCTTGAGTACAATCCCGCGCCCATACCGCTTGGGACCAGCAAGGCAGGGAAAATGATGACGGGAGGCTTCTCAAGCATAAATCCCGACCCACCCTCAACAAACTCGCAGTTCACTCTCAGTCACGCCCAGAGCAGACGAAGTCGACCCAAAGATCCGAATTCAGGGGAAGTAGAAATGGCCGCAAGTTCTAGTTGCCCCATCCCTGTAGAAGAGCGCCTCAAGCAGTTGGATGATAAACTGGAAAAGCTGAAGAATATGCTCCAGTTCCAGCTAGACTTCTTGGAAAATCTTGACTCTGAAGCTGGGAGGAGGATGGAACAGTTAGAACAAGACCTATCCTTTGTCAAGATCGGGTTCACTGAAGAACTCGACAAGCTACATCAAGAATTGAAAAGTCCACAAGAGAAGTTTGAGGACCGAATTGGAGATCTGGAGGACAAGTTGTCCAAGCTAAATCTCGAATGGGGAGAAAGCTCTGAGAAGTAACCTGCCCTCAGCGCTGAATGCACCAGTCTGAAGCAAGCTAAGCATCCTAGCATTTTGTATAGAAGCTAGGTCACTAAATAAATTTAGTTTCAGGTCCTTAACAGACTTGGGAAGCACGTCCACCCGGTTTTTTAAGTATTGTATTCCTCCTTTGCAGGCAGCAGCTCTGTGCAGCCCTGCCTTTGTAACAGATTTGTGGCTTTGCCACCTTTAATACAAATCCCTCTACTCGTTACTGTCAAAGAAAAAAAAAATCCAGATAGTTAATATAATATTTTTTAGAATGAAACTTTACAATCTCAAGATGAAGGGGTTAAGTTGGCTGAACTTATTAATAACTTCAACTCACTTGTAATGTTGAATCCACTGAATTCAAACGACGTTGAATCCAGTGAATTCAAACGGAGTGCCTGCATAATCCTATTGAGTAGTAATTTAGATTAATGGGAAAATATGATAGTAGTTATATCTAGAGCAATAAAAAACAATCAACTCAAGTTTCATGATATTTTTTTCACAAAAATTGACAACAAGAAGGAATGTTGAATTTACTCATGGAGTTAGATGTCTTGTTCTCAAGGGGTCGTTCTAAATAGCAGAAAGATGAGAGATCATTAGCGGAAAGATGAGAGATCATGTAGGACTGGTAGATCTAAATTAAGACGAAAGTATGGTAGCAAAGGGAAAAAAAATAGAGAAATCATTTTCTAGAAGTGCCATCAAGAGGGGCACACTAAAAAAGAATGCAAAAAAAATAGAAAAATCATTTTCTAGAAGTGCCATCCAGAGGGGCACACTAAAAAGGAATGCCAAAAAAATAGAGAAATCATTTTCTAGAAGTGCCATCAAGAGGGGCACACTAAAAAAGAATGCAAGTTGTACAAAAGATTTGAAATAAGAACCAAAAAGAGTCTAATGTTATGAGTTGAAAAGGTGAGGAAGAAGCTACAACTATTTACTTGAATTCCTCATGTTATTATCTAATTAGTAAGGAAAAGTATTGGCTTGTAGACTCAAGGGAATATTTGATATGAGATTCGATAATTGTTTACAAACTATGAGTGAAGAGATATTGTGAAGGTTGAATTCCTCATGTTATTATCTAATTAGTAAGGAAAAGTATTGGCTTGTAGACTCAAGGGAATATTTGATATGAGATTCCATAGATAATTGTTCACAAACTATGAGCGAAGAGATATTGTCAAGGTGTTCTTAGGTCCTGCTCTCAACTTCTATATTGTAGGTATTGAATTAGTAATGGGAAAGTCACGAGATGGAAGAAGGTTATCCCTAAGGTGAGGGATGTTCCAAGCCTAAAACTTAATCTCATCTAAGTCCAATCACTAATGGAAGGGTCCATGTAAACTTCCTGAGAAGATTTTGCAAACTGGTATGTAGTTCCATAATCTTGGAACATGCACAAGCATTAATGCACTATTTAATTTGGATGTTTCTCTCTATTTGAGTGGGGTGGAAATGTTGCTATCTATTTGAGTGGGGTAACCTTTTATAAAATTATTATTCAATGTTTCCTTCTCATGATGTAATATGTTTCCTTTTACCTAACTCATTTCTCTTTCATGACTCTTCTTATTTAGGATTGTTTTAGTTACTTTTCCTTAAGCTCTCTTGGAATAAGTTATTTCTCTTCCCTAACCCTCATATATAGTCGGGATTGTGTATTTACTTTGTTA
Organism: Picea sitchensis; assembly: GCA_010110895.2. Classification (NCBI taxonomy): domain Eukaryota; kingdom Viridiplantae; phylum Streptophyta; class Pinopsida; order Pinales; family Pinaceae; genus Picea; species Picea sitchensis. The sequence continues at coordinate 28,275 of SNQJ01S0035070.1, read as the reverse complement.
TTAAATTATACTCAATTATTTTCCAAGAATTATTATCGTAATTATTCCATTTCTTTCTGATGTACGCCACCCATGTTACCAAAATCCCTCACAACGAAAGGTTACCATTGGAAAAAGAGACGACCTTTTTCCTTAGACCGACAACTTGAAAAACATGTACCATTAGTCACATGAAACTAGACACCTATTGCATGGATCATGTTTACACAAAAACGTAAACCTCTTGTAATTCAGTTTATTTTCCCTTGTGTTCTTCCACGCCATTAAGGTTATATGAGAAATCAAGATTGTGCAAATTTGTATGTAGTTCCTATTATCCCCGCTTTTTAGGGATAACTAGGAGATCATGTCTCGAGGCCCACAGGTCCTAGACATGGAGTATCGAGAGCAGGATTGACCTGAGCATGGCCCTGGAGGGCCCATCTTTTTCTCCCATCATTTTTTTCTTGACAGCAGCAACATCATCCATCACCATTGGATTGGTCTTGTATCAGAAGCGATTCTTGCTCCATGAGGTAATTGGTCTAGGTATCATGGTATGTGTCACTTTTGATCATTGAAACCTTTAAATATATGCATCTGATTCCTCTTATCTCTAACGACTACTTGGATCTTACATTTTCTCACTTGACCATGTTTGGGGGGATTGACAGGGTGCCCTAGCAAGCCTATGTCTGTAGGTTTTGGCTTGCCACTGGATGGATTTCTGAAAAGCCATCGTCCGCTCCCATCATACTCCCACTTTTACATCTTTTTTCCCGCTCATCTATCCCATTCCCCTTGTCCGGGCATTGGGTTGACCTATTTTTAGGACTGCACCTTACCTCATGGGAAGAAGGGGCTAAAGGCCTAGAAGGTAAAAGCAAGCTGGTAAAAGATAAAAGCCTAAGAATAAAACTCAAGATGCTTTGCCTAGGGATCCTCGGGAAAGAAATAAAAGGATTCTCAGCAAGAAACAAGAGGAACCCAAAAAAATAATAAAACAAGACCTTATCAGAGGATAGGGGGTCTCATCAAGAGCCAACCTATTAGGTTCATGGATATCTAGCAGTATGACATTGCCACCAGTTGGTTACCACGCCAGGGCAGTGACTCTTGGTTGCATGGGCAAGGGAAAGGGAGTCTCATCACGAGCCAACCTTCTTGTTTCTGTGAAAGTACTTGTGGGTAACGTTGTCTGCTCTAGTCACCATGCCAAGGCAGTGTCCCCTGATTATCTCTTGAACAAAAAAAGGAAATAAAAGAATAAAGAATATGAAGAATAAAGGCAAGAATGGGCTTGGAAAAAATGTATCCATGACAGGGACAACTCGCCTTCTACAAAGGAACTCACAGGTAACACGTTGCATCCTTGGCCCTTACTGCACCCACATGCTTGGACATCCCCTCACCACATCATCCACTTACATGGTTCGGATGAGGTCTCTTTGGGAACTTTCCTTTTTCTATGGACACTAGCACAATAGGAAGCCTTGTCCTTTTCCCCAGACTTGCATTGCAGGCTTGTGTAACATCTTTGAGCTATTGATTGATGTATTATGGATTTTATGCATGTGTTTAATAATATTAATGATGAAATGTGATTGACATTGTTATGATCCTTATGACTGATGATCCCATGGAGGGCGTAGCCTTTGATGTGCGGGACCATACCCGACGGACAAGTACCATTTGGACTGATACACATGGGGAGATGATCAATTCGGACCTCCATGGGGCTGAAGAGCCCATCAAATGGACGTTGAGACCCCTCCATGGGGCAGAGACGAGACAGATATGGATCGGTGTCTTGCACCGGTGTAGAAGAGGACGTTCCACCAGAGGCACCCCGACATAGCTTGACCTAGGGGGATTTGCCCCTTTTCAGTGAAACGTTGGCCTTGGAAGGCCTAGGAGGTCACCCACCATAGCCATGATGTCATCCAATAGTATGGACATTTTGGGAGGTAGAATGGGTAGTATTGGCATGTGTGGCAGGTTGGAGAAGCCCAAGGAGGGATAACGTTTTACTCCAGGATGCCCCATTTGCCCTAGAAGGGGATAACGCCTCCGTTAGAGGGGCTTCTTATCTCTTTATAGCTCAATTAGGGTTTTAATTTGACTATTTAATGTAAAAACAGTATGATTTTGACATTATGGACTTATCGGCCTTTTTATGACCTAAAAAGTAAAATTAGGTCATTGATACAGTATATATTGAGGATTTTGATCCTCATTTTATCATCACAACTTACTCACTCATTAGTGAGGTCTGATTTTTTACACCCTATTTGGGTTATTGGTTGATTTAAGGAAGGCACACTTATTGAAGGAAGAGATTTTTGGCATTCTATGGTGTTTTTCTTGAAGGAAGGTGTTACAGCTAGGGTTTGCATGGTCATTTCTTGGTGATTTGTAAGTATTTTTCCACAAAAATTCTTAAATGAATGGTTGTAGTTCAATTTCTTGCATTTGTTTATAAATATTGCTAAATCAAAACCCTAGGGGACAAGCACACAAGTAGGTCATTATCTCATGTCCCCTGATAGAGAAACCTTAAGCCATTTTTGAGGAAAGAAAGAGCCTAGCCTTATCTACACTCCCATTTCCTCTCCCTATTGCTAGACATATTGTTATGAAGCCAAGAAGAGTGAGATGTCCCTGGCCTAGGTCTACTACACTAGGGTCATACTCTTTCTAGGGTTTTCTGAAAGGCCTTGCTTTAGCAATACCTCCCTCATCAAACCCTCTTGTTTTGGTTATATTTTGTTATCATTGAGCTAGATGTTTTTCGGGAAGGAGGAGAGAGCATAAGGCCTTGCTTTAGCAACATCGGAGTGAGCCTCTCTCCCCTCGGGTTCTGATTTTGAGGCCTTGCTTTAGCAACACTTCAAAACTTTTCCCTCTAGTCCTTGAAATCTTGCCTCCTTCAACCTATGCGTCCTTCACTTATGACTCCATTAAACCCTAAGGCACTGATCTAAGACCTCAAACGTTGAAGTAGAACTTGATCTAAACACTCTCAAAGCTTTTGAATTGAAACCCTAACTCTAGCTAACCCTACTAACCCTAAGTTGCTGACATCATCCTTGGTTATTACATCTTAATGCAGCAACGTTTTACTTTATGAGTAATTGAATGGTAGTTAAAGGAATTAATTAGGTCAAGTATTGATTTATTGCATTGAATGCCATATCGTTCTAGTATTTATTGGTGAAGTGACATTATCTTTCAGTGCTATTTTGTAAACATTAACTTCGTCAACATTTACTTTCAAATTGCTTATATTTAATGTTAGATAGTCTTTGATATATATGAAGTACTAACCATAGCATGCATATATTAGTTTATTGTTGCTTTGTTCTCGGGCAGGGATTCTACTCGGTTATCTTTGTTGGCTATAAGTCAGGACCATTTGTTTTGGTGGTGACTTGTGAGGGGGAAAACTTGTCCTTGTCCCTTTATCCTTTTGCCTCCTCAAAACCACAGGTCACTGGGGACGTCTCCCCTGGGCCTAACCTCCCTAAAGAGAGAGAATTCCCATCGTGGTGACATTGGGTGGGATAGGTTCCTGTTACGCCAGTTTGGTCTTCCATCTCATAGCCTTTTATCCTAGCTACAAATTGTGCGAAAACATTTTGGCATCGTTGTCGGGGAACACTGAATCAATTCTCCTCAAAACGATAAACCTTTTCGGTAAGATTTGCCTCAGAGCCTTATCTTACAAGCTTGCCTGGTGACTCCACTAGGGTGTTTTCCCTTCTTTGATGATTTCAAGCAAATCATCTGGCGACTCCACAAATAGCTAATGATGACCCGTAGTGGGTGTCAGTATATACTTTCATCTACTACTATGACCTCCACAAATTTTGTCTCCCCTGTAAGTTCTCCCAAATGGTCTCATAAAGAACTCTTTGGCCCTTTAATCTTACCTGACACCCAAGGGGGGTTACATGATCTACCCAAGAAGGTCGAGTCCTGGATACCTAAGTTTTCAGGGGAAGATGGATCCTATGGAAACTCTCATTGGACCGACTTCTGTGATGCATTCTAGTTTCACCAATTTGGATGAGAACACCCCGATGTATTTTTAAGGCTCTTTGTGAGCTCAATCATCGGAAGTGCCAGAAGATGGATTAAAAAACTCTTGAAAGGAAGCATCAAAACCCCTGAAGATATTGAACAAGCCTTCAAGAAATATTGGTGTGAAAAAGAAAGCATGGATTCCCTTTACTCTCAATATACTTATATTTGCAAAGCCTCTAGCGAGTGCATTAGGGATTTTAATGATAGGTTCAACCTTCTCCTCAAGAAGATCAAACCCGGTTTATCAGAAGAAGTTTCCCTCCAACACTACTTGAACTCGTTGGAAGGAGTTTTGCATTTTACTCTCAAAGATCGATCACCCTCAACTCTAGAAGAAGCAGAAGATTTTGCTTGCCAGATTGAGAAGAACCTTGAATTCAAAGACTACATCCATAAAGTCAATCTCTTGTACAATAATGACCCTTGGGAATCTAGTGATGAGGATATCACCGAAGCTAAACCCAAGTTCCCAGAAATTCTTGAGGTAAGACTCATGCCTCCCAAAAGGAAATGGAGCACAACTTTCTCAAACATCAACAATGTCTTAAACGTCTCAAGACAACAACCACGGTTCATAAATCATTCACACAGGGATGACAGTAGCAATAGTAGATGGGCATGGAACCACAAGTGGCAGCACCCCACGCTAAAACATGGCACAACTAAGGTGAATACTTAGTTATCGGGTTCCTCAGAAGACACAGAACGGTTCACGAATTTTCAGTTTTCAAGCGCGTGCGTGAATATTGCAAAGGTCGAATACAGAGGCCATAGGATTCACGGGAATGCACCAGTTGGCTTCACGGTTCTGTTTTTCAGGTGTGTGACAAGAAAATTAAGTAGAGGTCAATCACAGACTCCAAACAGTTCAGACAGTCAATGAAAGAATGGTGGACGAACCCCTATCACGGCTCAAATATTAGGTTAAATTGCATGTGCTTGGGCCGACACATGTCACCCATGACGCTGCATGCCCTCCATCAAGTATGTGTTCCCTTTTTTGTACATGTTGGAGCTGCATGCGTTGCCTCTCCCAGGAATTAGGATAAAAACATGTTTGTCACATATATTTGGAATAATAATAAATTATTATTCCCAAGGACTTAAGCCCGTAGGATTAGCCCCTCTTTCCAACCTCTCATCCCCCCTTTCCCTTACCCACCTTGTGGAAGATTAGTCCCCCATCACTCTTTCTTTTTGGTCAGTCTGCACGCAACGAATCTTTATTAATGTTCTACATAATTACATCTACAAAAATAGGCTCCTGGCCTTTAACACTTAGGCTCTCCGGCCTAATAAACACATAAGCCCACCAACTTATCAATACTCGGCTCAAAAGCCTACAAAACATGATTTACAATTCATAAATATGATTACAACAGGGCTCATCCTTGGGGATATTACAATCCCCTCCCCTTATTTTTGCACTGTCCTCAGTGCAACTTGTTATCCCCAATATCTAGGGATAACTAGGAGATCATGTCTCGAGGCCCACAGGTCCTAGACATGGAGTACCGAGAACGGGATTGACTTGAGCGTGGCCTTGGAGGGCCCATCATTTCTTCTTCGTCGTCAGATTTGTCCTATCAGCAGTAGCAGTTTCCATCACCACCGGCCTGGTCCTGCATCGCCCAGGGGATCCCCGAGAAGGCAGTAAAAAGCCTCTCGATAAGAAACTAAAGGGACCCTAAGAAAAATAATAAAAAATAAGACCTAACCAAGAGGATGGGAGGTCTCATCACGAGCCGGCGGAGCCATTACCCCTATGTTCATAGGTATCCGGTATGACGTACCTATCGGTCGCAAACAGGAGGCGGTGACCTTCAGTTTGCGGCCAAAGGAAGAGGTCTCATCAGGCAGTATCATTTAGAATGCAGGTGGAGTACTTGGCTGTGACTAAAGCCACAAGCCAAGGTAGTGTAGATGGTTGGACCTTGAAGTAAAAAAAAGAAATAAAAGCAATAAAAGAAAATAGAAAGCAATAAAGAGGCTTGGAAAAAATGCATCCATGGTAAGTCTGAAACAAGCCTCCTACAAGGCACCCACAAACAACACGACCCTTGGTCTTTGCTGACTAGGCATCCTAAAAACCATATCATCTCTAAAACATGGCAGATGATCTTAGACTTTCCTTTTCTTGTAGGTATTAGCCCAATGGGTTGTTCATTGGTTTCCTTGGCTTTTGTATGAAATGGAATCTGTTAATATCAGGCTCTTAGGAATGTGATATGTTAGGGATTTCATGGCTATATTTGATAACTTTAATGATGATATGGTTACATTGCTACCGATCTCTAGGACTAATGAGCCCATGGGGGCGTAGTTGTTGATGTGCATGATCATTTCTTATGGAAAGGTAATATGTTGGATAGGTACACATGGGAGATGATTAGCTCGGACCTCCATAGAATTTTGAAGAGCCCATCAAATGATTGTTAGGATGTGAGAAGCTGAGGAGACAGCGTCCACGATGAAGCCCTTGCATAGAAGAAGGCAGAAGGGGCGCCCTCACGGAACACTTTGGTGAGAGGAGACCCGACCTGGGGATCGCCCTAGGATGAGATGATGGCTTTGATGAATTGAGGGCCACCGAGTGGGCGTTTTCTAAGCGGTGGAATGTGTTGGGCCCCTGTTTGGCACATGTGGGCGGGGTTAAGGGAGCCCTAAAAGGGGCAATGTTTTGCCTTTTGGATGTTGATCCTTGCCCAAAAGGGCCAGCGTCTCCCCTCGGAGAGCTGGCGTCTCCTTTAGCTCATAGTACGACATTCAGCATTTAATGTGACAAATAATGAAATAATGTTGAATTGACTGCCAGCCATTTTATTTTTAATGACCTATTTTGTAAGTGAGTCATTTTGGATGATATATATTGAGGGCGTTGAGCCTCATTTTGGGATGACACAACTTCCTCTCTTGTGAGAGACTTCTTTTAGTCTTTTATTGTTTGTATTGTCTTGGAGTTGGTAGCTACACTTGGAAGGATTATCTTTGGCATGCATATGGTGTTTTATCATTGGAAGTGTTTTAACTAGGGTTTGATAAGCTTAACTTCATGAATTTGTAAGAGTATTTTCCTGCAAAACTTCTTGATTGAATGGTTGTAGGTCCCTAATATCTTACATGTATGGTTAATTTGTGTTATTATTATGTAATCATTGAAACCCTAGGGAGCAAGCACACAATGGGTCCTTGCTTTATCCCATGGTAAAAACTCGTTTAGCCATTTGATTAAGGAAGAACATAGCCTAGCCATTTTGCTACACTATTTCTCCTTTTTCTTGAGTTAATTTGAAACATAGATTGAAGAAAGAAGACGTCCCTAATTTATTTTACACCTAGGGGTTTGACTTTTAGGGTTTGACTCTTAGGGTTTAGAAAGGAGCCTTGGCTCTACAACACTTTTCGACCCTAGATTTATGTTTTATAATAGCTAAGCCGTTTTGCGAAGAGTCTTAGGAAAAGAGGGATGAGCATGAGAGGCCTAGCTTAAGCTAGGAATGGTACCTCTCCCTTAGGGTTTTGACTTGAGTATGCCCTGCCATTCTGACACCATTAAGCCTAATTCTCTAGATCACTTAGGGTTTAAATCTTTCCAAACTGTACCTCTTTGGCTCCATAATACCTAGGCCTTTGATTTCAGAAGCACCCTGGCAGTGAGTCTTTGGTGTTCAAACAATCTCTCAAACTTGAGAATTTGAAACCCTAACTAACCCTAGCGACTTACTAACCCTAACTAGGCGATGGCGTCACTCACTTTTCAAACTTTGCTTGGTACTAAAGTTGTGGCTAGGTCATCTAAGGATAGCTTTTGAGTTGTTGATCATTTTCATTGGCTTAATTAATAAGCGTCCTTCTCCTTGTCTATTAAAACTAACCTAGATTAGGTAGGTACGACGTCTGTAGCATAGTAATGTGGCCCGGCAACAATATATGTATGAGCACATTTAATGCTTTGTGACAACACAAAGATTGATTTTATACATTGAATGCAAGCACCATTTTGTATTTATTGAAGAGTAAATTTATAAGCCACTAGCTTTAATTGCAATCATTGACTTAATCAATAATAGCACTTATTATGCTCATGTGTATTTTCATATTGATAGTCATTGACATTGAAAGCACTAACCACTGCTGCACATTCTAGTTTTATCATTGCCTTGTCTATAGCAAAGCAGGTGCCTTTTCAGTGGAATACCTTTCTCTTTGACTATCCATTTGGCGATTGATCGTGAAGGAAAGATTATCTTAACTTTTGTGAGCCTTGTAAACCCTTGATCTGTTATGCCTGGGTTTTGTAGGAAAGGTTTAAAGGCGGCTTAGTCAAAGACTTAAAGCCAAGTAGCAGGGAGCTTCCCACCCTTTGTCACCTCGATGGGGGAGCTCTTTCTGTTAGGAGGGCTAGTCAAGGGAGGCGTCCCTATGTAATCTGGCTTTATGAAGGGTCAAAGACTTAATGGATGAAGGTAAATGATTCCCTTTCACCAATTCTTGCCCCAAAAGAGATAGTCAAAAGGGTCTTCCACTGATGATGCACCTGTTTGCGAGACAAGACAAGAAACTATAGAATGTCAGCTGCCGGTGGTTTAATCTCAAAGATTAATGACTATCTTCAAGAAATCTACATATGAGCAATGATCAAATGCTATTGGCCGAAGTCAGCCGGTCTCGCTCAAAACCAATGACTAATATCCTCCTTCAATAAGCTAATAAGAGATAATGAGCATTCAATGTCCAAGATCAAATCTTTGTATCAAACCCCACAATGCAATTCATATCATAAATCGTCTGCTCATAAGTGAATGTGTTCTTTGCGTCACAATTCAGAGAAAACGGTGTTGTCGACCTATAACCTAACAGACAAATAAGTGGGCGTTATGATTAATAGGCCAATAAAGGTTTAAAACTTAGATGTCTATCAAAGGATGACCAAAGCACAATGTTTCCGCACTAAATAAAGTTTGAAATGAAGCTTGATGTCATCATAAATATTCTTTGTCACTATGGCGTCGACCTAGAATTAGGTTGATTTGGAGGGCAAAAAGTGAAAGTTTTGAACAATAAACCAAGGAAAACAAGTCCACACTTTAATACCAACTTGGACCAAAGGAGTTTTACCTCAAATAATTGTCAAAGAGGAAGCAGCGTTATTAATAATGTTGTTGCTTTCTGGCGATGGCGTCGACCCTAAACGATTTTGTTTAATATGCCAAGGTGGTATTTTGCAATTTGAGCCAATGAAATATTTAGAACCTTTATGGTACGCCAAGAGGAGACCTAGCATAATTTTTAGTGTAAAGAGTTCTAAAAGGCTAGGGCGTCACCTCTAAGTTGGAGTTAGTAAACTAGCTAGGGTTAGGCGTTAGGTTAGTTAGGGTTTCAATTTAAAAGTGTTTTTGAAAGAGATTTTTAACAAACAAGCTCAAATGTGTTTTCTAGACTAGTGCCTTGGGTTAATGGAGTCAATTTGAAATTGAGACTAATGGTTTAGGAAACTTAAACTTAAGGACAAGAGTTGGGGTTTGATGGTGTTGCTATGTAGAGACCCACCAACCCAAAACCCTAAGAAGGAAAGACTTACCTAGGTGTAGCTAAAATTTGGGCCTAAAGCTTCCTCTTCTCTCCTAAGACTTCTTTTTAGCCAAGCATTTAGCTTCTGACACAAACCTAGAGTTTTGAAAGGTGTTGCTTACATACAAGGCTTTCAAAACCCTAGAAGTAAACCCTAGGTGTAAACTAAATTGGGCCTAGGACGCCTTCTTTCTTCAATTTGTGCTTTCTAAACTAACCGTCTGCTCCATAAGTAAAGATATTGTTGTTAGATCTATTCGAGAAAAGCAGGGGGCGTCATTATATTTTCTTGAACAAATAAGTGGACGTTTTGATTAATAGGCCAATAAAAGGTTTAAACAGATGTCTATCAAGGATGACCAAGCACAATGTTTACACTAAATAAAGTTTGAAATGAAGCTTGTTGTCATCATAAATACTACTTGTTGTTGTCACTATGGCGTCGGCCCTAGTATTAGGTTGATTTTGGAAGGCAAAAGTGAAAGTTTTGAACAATAAACCAAGGAAAACAAGTCCACACTTTAATACCAACCAGACCAAAGAGTTTTACACTCAAATAATTGTCAAAGAGAGGCTTGACGTTATTAATAATGTTGTTGCTTTCACAATGAGGTGATGTCAGCCCTAAAATAGATTTTGTTTTAATATGCCAAAAGGTGAGCGTTTTGCAATTTGAGCCAATGAAAATATTTAAGACCTTTATGGCTACCAAGAGGAGACCTAGCCGCAATTTTTTAGTGTAAGCAAGAGTTCTAAAGGCTAGGACGTCACCTCTAGTGTTAGGGTTAGTAAACTAGCTAGGGTTAGGCGTTAGGTTAGTTAGGGTTTCAATTTAAAGTGTTTTGAAAGAAGAGATTTTTAGCCTGAAACAAACTCAAATGTGTTTCTAGACTAGTGCCTTGGGTTAATGAGTCAATTTGAAGTGAGACTAATGGTTTAGGAGAAACTTAAACTTAAGGACAAGAGAGTTAGGGTTTGATGGTGTTTGCTATGGCAAGGCCACCAACCCCGAAAACCTAAGAAGGAAAGACTTACCTGGGTGGAGCTAAAGAGCTGGGCTAAAAAGCTTCACTCCTCTCCTAAGACTTCTTTGGCAAAGCGGCTAGCTTACAGCACAAACCTAGGGCTGAAAAGTGTTGCTTACATACAAGGCTTTCAAAACCTAAGTAAACCTAGGTGTAAACTAAATTAGGCCGGGCAGCCTCCTAGGGCTGAAAAGTGTTGCTTACATACAAGGCTTTTCAAAACCCTAGAAGTAAACCCTAGGTGTAAACTAAATTAGGCCTAGGACGCCTTCTTTCTTCAATTTGTGCTCTAAACTAACTCAAGATAAGAGGAAATCTAGTGCATCTATGGCTAGGCTAAAACTCCTCAAATCAAATGGCTATAAGATTTTATCATGGGGACATGAAGCCACGACCTACTCGTGTGTTGGCTCCCTAGGGTTTCAAGGATTAAGCAAATAATAACAAGATAACAATGTATGCAAGATATTAAATCAACAACCATTCATTCAAGAAGTTTTGATGAAAAAACACTTACAAACAAATGATGAATCATAATCCACACCCTAGTTGTAAACCTTCCAATGATAAAGAGCACCACTTGCCAAAAAATAGTCCTCCAAGAGGTTGCACCTCACTCCAAAGAGAGAAATAAACCAAGACAAGAGCTAAAAGATATCACTCTCACAAGAGAGCAAGTTCTGTTATGATAAAATGAGGAGAAAACATCCTCTATTTATATGATTCTTATGACCTTTAATTAAAATAGGTCAAC
>SNQJ01S0035070.1:6466-16850 GCA_010110895.2 Picea sitchensis | reverse complement strand
CTCTGCCAAAGTGTCCTGGTGAGGGCGTCCTTCTGTCTTCTTCATGCAAGGGCTCATCATGACGTTGTCCTGCCTCTGCCATCCCAACAACCATCTGATGGGCTCTTCATCCCCATGGAGGCCCGAGCTAATCATCTCCCCATGTGTACCGGTCCTCTGGTACCTGTCCACCGGGTATGGTCCTGCACATCAAAAATTACGCCCTCCATGGGCTCATCAGTCCTAGAGATCATAGTAATGTAAATCATATTTCATCATTAAAGTTATCAAATATATGCATGAGATCCCTAACATATCATCTAAGAGCTCAAAGATATTACACAAGTCTACTATACAAGGCTAAGGAAACCGACAGAACAACCTATTGGGCTAATACCGACAAGAGATGGAAAGTTTCCTCAGAAGATCATTCAAGCCATGTTTTACAAGGTGATATGGTTTTTTAGGGATGTCCAGCCATAGTAAGACCAAGGGCAGGTGTTGTCTGTGGGTGCCTTTGTAGGAGGCGAGCTGTACCCGTCATGGATGCATTTTTTCCAAGCCCTTTATTGCCTTCATTTTTCTTTTATTGCTTTTCTTTCTTTCTTCATCCCCATGGAGGTCTGAAGCTAATCATCTCCCCATGTGTACCGGGTCCTCTGGTACCTGTCCACCAAGTATGGTCCTGCACATCAAAAAAATTAGCCCTCCATGGGCTCATCGGGCCCTAGGAGATCATAGTAATGTAAATCATATTTCATCATTAAAGTTATCAAATATATGCATGAGATCCCTAACATATCATCTAAGAGCTCAAAGATATTACACAAGTCTACTATACAAGGCTAAGGGAAACCACGTAACAACCTATCACACACCACAAGAGATGGAAAGTTTTAAGATCATTCAAGCCATGTTTTACAAGGTGATATGGTTTTTAGGGATGTCCACCATAGTAAGACCAAGGGCGTGTGTTGTCTGTGGGTGCCTTTGTAGGAGGCTTACCGTTCCGGCCATGGATGCATTTTTCCAAGCCCTTATTGCCTTCTATTTCTTTCATTGCTTTTCTTCTTTTTATTTCGTTGTCCGGACTAGAGGGACACCGCCTTTGGCTATGGGCCGTGAGTCGACAAGTACTTCCACTAGTATCTTCACGAAATGATGGGCATGGCCGGCTCGTGATGAGACCCCCTTCCTTTGGCCATGCAACCAAAGGTCATCACCGGCTTGGTGACGATATAGTGGCAATGTCATACCTAAAATACCTATGAACATAATGGGTCGACTCGATGAGACCTCCCATCCCTCTTGGTTAGGTCTTGTTTCTTTTATTTTATCATCTTTCTTAGAGTCCCTTAGTTTCTTATCGAGAGGCTTTTATTGCCTTCTGGGGATCCCCTCGGCAAAGCATCTCTAGGTTTTATTTCCTATGGCTTTATCTTTTACCAGCTGCTTTTATCCTTTGGGCCTTTAACCCCTCTTCCCACAAGACAAAGTGTAACCGGGAAGGTCATCCTAATGGCCGCATCTAGGGAAATGGGATGGATGAGCTGATATAAGATGTAAATATGATAAGATGGTGGGAGCGATCTATTGGCTCAAGTAAACCCCTTTGGTGGCTAACCAAAACCCATGAATATCGCCTTGCTAAGTTACCCAATCAATCACCCCAACAATGGTCAGTGGGTTATAAGACCTGGGCAAATATCATAAATGAAAGGAACCTAATGTATATATGAGAAGGTTATAACAATCGACATGACACATACCATGATACCTCGGACCAATTACCTCATGGAGCAAGAGTCCTCTCTGATGCAGGCCCAGGCCGGTGGTGATGGAAACTGCTACTGCTGACAGGACAAATCTGACGAAGAAGAAAAGAGATGGGCCCTCCAGGGCCATTCTCAAGTCAATCCTGCTCTCGGTACTCCATGTCTGGGACCATGTGGGCCTCGAGACATGATCTCCTAGTTATCCCTAGATATCGGGGATAACAGGATGATAAGGCCAACATCTTCGATAGCAATTGATTCTTAGGCTATGGTCTCATGATATAGCCTTTTTTTGAGAGGGGATTAATCCTTTCAAGAGCACAATTATCCATCCTTTAGCACCCGATAAGTTCCAAGGAACTCTAAATTTAGCCATGGACCCTTGGGGCATGATTTTTCTATTGATTTCTCTAGGGTACTTGAAATTATGCTAGCTCTTGTGCTCCAGGAGCTATGTAAGCTCACCTTGAGCCTATATTTGTTCCAATATTGGCCTTACAACCTCAAAAAATATGCATATTAGAGCTAGGTTCAAATATGGTACTAACACCATGGTTGGATGTGTGCCTAATATGCTTGTTGGATAGATTGAGTTGAGTAGGACTTGTAGTATCTGACTTGTTGTAGCCCAAGGCAAAGTTATGGGTAGACTTTGACTTAAGAGGTGTAGTCTAGTTATTGTAGTTATGGTTTGGCCAAGCTGTCATGACTAAGGTAAGTTAGTGTTGCACGAGCGAAGGTACCAAAATGACTTGGGCACACCAAGTTGAAGAGAAAAATTTTGGGTGGACTACAGATCCGTGACACTTGGTCTCTCACTATCATTGCAAATTCCTACTAGGCCATGGGAATCCATTTCATTCAATTTTATCAGTGAACTCCCTATGACCAGCTACCAACATAATGACATCTTTGTTATTGTATGCTACTTTTAGAATATGGAAATATTTATTTCTTGAGTAAAGTACTCACAACTAAAAAAGCTACATATATGTTTTCAATAATGTCCAAGCACATTTTTTTTCCTCCTCACCAACATCTCTAATTGTGACTCTGTGTTCCTTTGTCACTTTTAGAAAACCCCTTGGCATTTGTTGGGTTGTATACTATAGATTTCCACTACCTCTCATAACTATATAGGTGTCTGAACAAAAGTGGTCAATCACATACTCATTCATTCCCTTTGCATGTTCTACAAATATAATAGGGTTTCTCATATTTCAATGAGTCATTTTCTTTAGAAGTGTGATATGGATTTTAGCATGTTATTCCCTATGAGATATCGATCATGTTACCCCTTCTCACCTAGGGGTAACTAGAAAAGATCATTATTCATTATCGACATTGCACAGAGTGGTCCCGAAGATTGCCTCTCCCTCATCATTGTTCACTTCATATAGTTGATCAGCGTGCTCACCTGATGATGGTGGTCTGACACACATGAGGTACATTAGTCATTGTTTCATACAAGGTGTTACATTTAATTCATTAATCATTTAGGTGAGGATCATTGGTTGAAGTCATATAATGAATCATGATACTTGGAAGTTATGATTTTTCCCTTGTTTCACCTCGGTGGCCATCTTATGTTTCCTTTCAAGTGTTTTCACTCTTGGGGAAAAGGGGTACTACTGGGAGGCCTCCATAGGGGTAATGTATTGTTCCTTTCCCACTTAACACTTTCCATCTAGATTCCTTCTATTCTCCTATCTTTTGGAAGTCGTCGTTACATGTATCCCCAAAAGTTATATACTTCATCCTCATATGAGAAGGGGCTTGAATGCCCAAGGTTTATGCAACTCATAAGAAAGAATGGAAAGATCATATTGTAAATTCAAAATGAAAAATAATAATGGGATATAAATGATAGATCAAAAGAAAAAATTATCTTGACCTCTACCTGCTCATTATTAGACCATCACCCCAAGTCCTAATGCACTGAATGCATATCCAAAGGAAACAAATTAATTGAATCCTAATGTAATAAATACATAAACCTAAAAATGGTCTTGAAAAATAATTAATGAATATCGAAAGGCAAGATACAAATGGAAAGAAATAATCTCGAGGAAAGGGTAAGTCAATGCACCAAGTGCTCCCTCTACAAAGGCACTCATGGAGATGAACATCACATGTGGCCTTGCATGTCAATGACACAATGACCATGAAGTAGACCCCATGTCATACCATCCAGTCATACTTACACTTTGATGGTTTTCTTGGGAACTACTCCACTGCTTGGGCACTGGCTCACCTAATAGGGTCATGTGATGGTTCTCCCATATCTAAACTTGGAAAATTGCATAAATTATTGAGCTAGTCTAAAGTTTGAAGAAAAACTAACGTGAATTACTTACATGGCTTTTGTATTAAACTGTGACTTACTTTTTAATATTTTAACGACACTTGTACCCATGATGGTTGGTATTAATTGATTCTCTAGGCCCTTGCTTGATGATGATCCACCCCTTGAGATGGTCCTTTGGAGGAAGCTTCGATGCTTCTCTCAGGATGTTGCACACTATATGGAGGTTGTTGCACCTTTGATGATGAGTGTTAGGTCATATGATGAATTCCCCTACTTCTTGACACCCTTCAACACCTCCTAGACCTAGGATGTTGGACAAGTGAGATGGGATGTTGCACCCCTTCGAGAATGTTAGGGTTTGGATGGATGCCATTTCCCTTCATGAGGATGGTACACCTCTTCAAAGAAGTTACAGATCCCTTTTCCATGATGATGTCACACTTAGAGGTTTGGGCGTTGCACATGTGAGGATGATGTGATTTTTTCTTGAGTTGACCCGTCATTTGGATGATGTGTTGGCACCTTGTGGATGAGAGGATGTGACTTTGTTGATGAGTAGGCATGGCCTTTGATGATGCTTTGCACATTTTTGGGAAGATACATGACTTTTGGAATTTTGTTTCCCTTTAGGACATGCCATCACCCTCTTTTGGCATTCTACACTCATAAATGTTTCACTTTTACAAGATGTTTTCACGTTTTAACATTATATCATTATTTTCTAGGCATTTTTGGGGATCAACCTAAGACCTACCCACCTTGTAGCATGTATTCTTATGTTTTAGGGGCTTCCTAAGGAGGTATAGCGCTTGGCTTCTTCATATATATAGAGGTAGTTCTACCTCATTGTAAAGCATAACACCATTTATGGAGAATCACTTCTACTTGTCTCTTGTTTCTTCTCTTTCACTATGGATGACGTATGCACTTTATCTTGGAGATGGTATTTTGGATGCTTTGAAGTTTTGATGGATTATTTCATGTCTAATGGTAATCATTGATTTTTTCTAGCAAGTGTTATTCTTAAGCCTACGTTGGTTTTTTTCTAGGATATATTAAGTGAATATTTTATCAAAGTGGTGATATTGCATGTTATCTTGTATTCCTCTTGAATAGACCTTGTATTTAAACCCTACGAAGGTTTGTAGTGGACTACATTCTCTTGTAATTCTTTTGTTTAAGCGTGTCAAAGGACACAAGTGTATTTCTAGGGTTTGTAGTGGACTACCCTAGTTGTATTCTTGTAGGATAACATCCTAGGGTTTGTAGTGGACTACCCTAGGGTTTTACCCAAGATCCATCTTGATTTCATCTTTCAAAGGATCTTAGAAGACATAGGATGGTCTCTTATGTTTTTTAGTAAAATACCTTAATTTTCCATTTTAAAGGATAAATACTTAGGGTTTGTAGTGGACTACCCTAGGGTTTTACCATTAAGCCTTTCTTTCACTTTTGGTCTCCAAGAAAGTGCATTTATTCCAAGTTGCAAACCCTAATTTCCCCTCTCCTTTGTTATTTTATGGTTAGATTCGGATTTATTGCAATCCCCCTTCAATTTTCAACCATTTCTAACTTGACATCTAGGGTTTGTTGGCATCTTTCACGTCACAAGTGCATCTGTTCATAATTCATTGCTTTGCTGATTCAAATTTCAGCCCTCTATGGCTTGACATCTTGCATTATTGGAGCTATTATATTCATCTATCATTTTAGCAATTGTTAGTTTATTAAAACTAATTTTAACTTGCATTTTCATCCCTAGTTTGTTGCATGATTGACCTATTTCAAGGGCTTAATGATTTTGTTGTTGTAACTTGACATATTGCTGAAGTAATCATCTTTAAATACAAGTTTTATCACAACTATAGCTTTCTTCTTGATTTGTAGTGATTGGAGCAGTTGTTTTACTTATTTTGATTGGGTCAATATCATTAGTTGTTCAAGATACTTCATACATACAAATATGAAAGCTATTTCATTAAACCACCTTACTCTTGGCTTGACAACCTTAAACTAATGGTGGTATTTTGAATAACCAATATAGAATGTAGTAGACTTGATTCAATCCTACTATAGGATTTCTTGAGATTGCTAGGGAAGCCTCCCTTGTCTTGGATTTTATCCTTCAGTAAAAGGAGAGAAATAATTGCTAAAGTGACATTCGAAAATACTTCAAAAGATACACTTGTCTTAATAAGCTTTACACAAAAATGCTAGATCATGTGATAACAGGTCAAGTTCCACTCTTTGATTTCCCAAAAGAACATAAGGAACAACAACATGCT
Organism: Picea sitchensis; assembly: GCA_010110895.2. Taxonomy (NCBI): domain Eukaryota; kingdom Viridiplantae; phylum Streptophyta; class Pinopsida; order Pinales; family Pinaceae; genus Picea; species Picea sitchensis. The sequence continues at coordinate 10,503 of SNQJ01S0035070.1, read as the reverse complement.
TCTTCTTTTCCAAACACCTTTGCACATATTGATAACCAGCACTGACAAATAATAAATCCCAATGGGATTGACATTGTGTTCTAACACACTTTACGCATTGACATTGCGTTCTAACACACTTTACGAACCTTGAGGATAATGTTTGGCTTGTTTTGCCAAGTAACATTCCAAGGGCCAAAAAGGTTATAAACTCCAACATCTTTGATACGGTCCATATACAATTATTCAACAACTTTGGGTGGAATGCATTTAAATTGGACCTTCCAAACATAATTACACATACATTTCGTCATTAATCTGAACAACTTAAAGTTGTATGAGCCGTCCAGAGGACATTCCCTATCTCATCTCATTGATAACATTCCTTAATAACATTCCAGATTCTCAATCTTCATTGTTTGAAGATACACTATTAAACATGCACACACATTTGTTGCGTCATGGCACAATACTCTCTTATTTGGTGAGATAGCACGACCACCTTGCAGCTCGAGGAAAGAGTTTCAATATCGAAGATTTTCAAATCAAATTCCCTCATTTCTGTGTGAAAGCAGAGACGCTTTCAGCTCAACCCAGAAGGAATCGAGGTGGCTTTGGAGGAGACCGGGAAACCACTAAGTTAACACCTAGTGAAGCCGCTTTGTCCTTATTGAATCTTTTTTTACTGAGCAGTTTTGTATTTATTAACTTTAGCAATGTTCCTGTTATCAAGTAATTGATGTTAGTTATAACTGTAATCTCAACAATATGTGTGACTGTACATTTCCATTCCAGCTGTTTTGGCCAGTTGTTTCAAGCGTATTTAGTTTAGCTCTTTTCCCTTAATAAAAAGCCCTCTACACATTGTTTCCAATTTGGTTTTCCCTATATTATCTTCTTTGTTTTTCATTTTGTCAATTGAATGCTTATCCTTAAATAAACTCCATCATGATTGTTCCATTTGATTAATTTTGATTAATGATTAAATGGTTAAATATTTAATACAGAAAAAACGGAAAATGAAGACATCAAACTTAGGGGTGTTCATTTGCCAATTATGGTTTGAGATCAGTTTTTTATCTTAGCTCAAGAAACCACATCAAATATTTTATTTAATACCATAAACTCTAAATAATTCTTAAAATATATATTGGTCATTTATGATTTTATTATCTAAAAAATAATTCCTATATATTAATCATTTGTGATTTTATTATCTAGATAACTCTAGAAAGTTGACCAATGAACTCGTAACAAAGTTATTTTTATACTTTGTTCTCATTGAACACGATTTCTTGGATGTGATTATAAAATAAGGAAAATTCATTAGACTAATTAGATCGACTACGATGAGAAGTAAACGAAAACTATCTTCTTATTGACTAACTGAAACTGATTTTAGCATTAATAATCCATTTATTTTTCTTAAAATTAATTAAAAAAATATTATTTATTAAAATTGTTGCTTTAATTTTTAAATATGCATCTAAAAACGAGTAGTCACCTGGATATCTTGCTCTTTCGTTGTATTAGTTGTGTTACTTCCTTCTGAACACTTTCTGTATCTTTCCAACATTTTCTGCATGCTTCACATGACATACATATGTAAAATATCACTAAGCTATTCAAAATCAACTCAATAAATATATATTAAGAATCACAAATTTTCCATCATTGTAATGTGATAATATGCAAACATATTCATTCGTTTCTAATTTACTATGAAGTTCAACACAGTTTGATCTCAAAATTAACTTGAACTTTAAATGCATTATCTATATGATATAACGAAAAAAATATTGATATTGAAAGCATGCCAAATAATGTGTTATAAACAAACTGGGAAAAAACATTATTAGATAACGAATTTATTTAAATAATTAATTTATCATTTATATGGAATTTTATATCTATATGTTACATTTATTTGTAAATGGCATTTAATTTATTTTAATATATCGTTGTACTAAAACATAGTTAAATGAAAATAAGACCGCTCAATAAATGGATTAAGACTGTTTAAATCTTAATAAGAAATTAATATTCTATTAACACTTATTTATATTTAATAAATTCTTAATACTAATAGTTGGATAATAGTTGGATTTTGTATAATAAAAGGCTTTCGTCAATGGGACAATTATTAATGTAAGGATTTTTAAAACTAACAACCAGCAGCAAACAAAAATACGTCCAGCTAAGTTCAAAACATTCTATGCTGCAGAGCCTTACAAAATGACATACTGAAAACGCTATATGGCAATGTATTGAAATTCAAATATAAAATTAAAATTCATATTCGAATACAACTGAATTCAGATTCACCTGCGCTTCCATAACATCAACTAAATTTAGCATTGCTTCATCTTGCTTATCCTTGGGGTTGGCCGCTTCAAAACTCTTCTCTGTGTCCAGATTGAAGATGCTCCGTTGTTAAAATAATTAAAAAAGGTTTTTAGGTAAATAATTTCAATGGTTGATCTCGTCCAATCTTCACCATTGGATTGAGAGACTCTTCACCTTCCCTCCATGAGATCGATTAGGGTAGAGGGAGCACCCATACTTGGGTTGTTGTTGCATTTTTGAGAGAGTAAGAATAGACGAGGTTGAGCTTGCCACATTTGCACAACTAAGGTATGCATTTCAAGGCAGCAAGCTAGCACTCATTTCAAGGCAAAGGTACATCATTTAATAGAGGCCATACAGCTTTTTATATGCACAGAAATCAAGGAGGGCAGTAGATAGAGTTCTGAGGAGTTTGGCACGCATTCCAAGGCTGCCACACAAGTGTTTACTTGCACAGAAATCAAGGCAACTGCTGGCACAAATTTCTGGGTGGATTTCTGTACAGTCAATACAACTTTGGCACAAAATTCGAGGGATGCGTGAATTTAGAGGTGTTGTTTTTGCTGCAAATTCTGTACAGAAAACTCAAAAATTAGCATAGATATCGAGACAGTCCGTACAACATTTATTGTTGGGACAACTGTACAGTTGTACAAATTTCTGGCACAAAAATCGAGGAGCTATTCCTGGTTGTTCAGAAACAGTTTTGCTGAAGAAATTTTGAGATGAATTTGTCTAATTTCTGAAGATGAATATGCAGTAAAAGAAAATCTCTAAAGCTCAAAAATAATAAAATTCCCTCGCTCACTGGTTTTCCCCTTGTGGGTTTTTCCAAGGTCGCTGTTAGACCAAAAATCTGTGTAAATTTTCTGAATATTGTAGTGCTGATATGTTTTTAATTCTGCATTAAAAATTGTTCAAAATCCTCATGTTTCAGTTCTGAAAATTTGTTTACATGCTGAATTTATTTGGCTGTCATAAAACTGTTAAATTTGGCAGCATCGATAGTCATTCTCCAATGAGAGGCCATATGGGCCACCTTGAGGCTAGCCAGGGAGATTTGGAGAATCAACCAGTCTTGTGAGGTATTGACAAAAGCCAGGGGGAACAGACAACCTCTGTGAGTCAAACCAAAAGTCAGGACGAACGAGATGCTATGTGAGTCTAATGCAAAAGTCAGGGGGAACGTACAACCTCTGTGAGCATAGACAGTCTAGTGCAAAAGTCAGGGGGAACGTACAACCTCTGTGAACATAGACAGACTAGTGCAAAAGTCAGGGGGAACGCACAACCTCTGTGAGCATAGACAGACTAGTGCAAAAGTCAGGGGGAACATACAACCTCTGTGAGCCTAGTCAAACCTTGTGAGCCATGAGCAAAAGTCAAGGTATCTATCAAAAGTTAGGTTGAATGTAAAATTCCTATGAGCTAGAAACAAACGATATTCCTAATATTGCAAATGATGTAATTGTATTGATCTAGTGCGTTGGCACATGTAAACACTATCCACCATGAAGAGAATTTCGAATCGCCTTGTCAAGAGTTGTATCTAAAGTCTTGAGTCTAGTTCTATGATAGAACTAAAGTGTAATGTTCAGTTGCAACTAAAGTCTTGAGTCTAGTTCTGTTTTAGTAATGTTGAGTTGCAACTAAAGACTTGAGTCTAGTTCTGTTTTAGAACTAAAGTGTAATGTTGAGTTGCAACTAAAGTC
>SNQJ01S0035069.1:0-55596 GCA_010110895.2 Picea sitchensis | reverse complement strand
CAAAGGGAGTAACCAGGGAGAAACTGAGTTCCTGCTCAGTTTCAGTTGGTCTTCAAGAATGAAGATGAAAATGAGAAATTTGTCAGGTCCAAGAAGTTTCAGAGTCCAGCATATACAGCAGCAGTGGAGTTGTTGAGATTAGTCTCCAAGTGGGAGATTGTTGGTTGTGGAGCCTGATTATCTTCCTGATTCAGAGGTCCTTGCCTTCATTCGTGTTTATACCCCATGAAGTATTTACACCCCAGAAGTATGTACACTCTTCCACATGGGGGAGTGAAGAGGGGGGGTACCCCCTCTGCGGGGTCCGAGGGGGCTATTCCCCCGGCTGGGGGGTCTGGGGGCAAGCAAGGGTTTGGGGACGAAGCCCCCGAAGCAAAAATTGCCTTGTAAAAGTATATTGTAATTTCATTGTAAATCTGGACCGTTCATTATAAGGTCGCAGATCTAACGGTAGAGATAATTTTAGGGTTTTTTTCCCTAGAAGGCAACCCTCTTTTATGAGGGAAATGTATTGCGGCTATGGATGATGGTGAATATTGTATTATGAGAGAGGAGACCGTGAGAGAAAGAAGAGGAAGTTACAACGGGTTTTTCTGTAGGTTGTATCCCTTCATTTGTTGGATAATAATAAAGGAAGGACCTGGAAATTTCTCTGGTGGATGTAGCCCACACTGGGTGAACCACACAAATCTGTGTCTCTCTTGTATTGTGTGTCTTTTGTGTTTTGTTTCGAAATTTGTTTTATTTTATTGCTTCGCGGTCCTGTTTTTCTAACACCTAATTCTCTAATTCCTCATTACAAAGAGGGCTCTCTCGAGCTTATTATCCACCTCACCGTCTCTGAGCTATCGCTATCATAGAGCAGCTCCATTACATAAATGGAAGTTGTATATCTGACTGATCTTGACTTAGCTGCAGGTAACCAATTAAGGAAACCTCAACCATTACCTGAATAGATGCGTCTTCGACTCTTATAGCGTTAAAAGATTTAATACAAATTTCAAATTTTGAAAAACGAGAGGGCTGCACCTCTCCCTTTCTCCATTAAATGCATGATGGATGTGCTGGCTGGATAGCATGCTGCTGACGTGGAGTGATTCTCCTGCATCATACTCCTCAGCTGGAAAAATCATGAGCTCTTTCTCATGAGCTCCTCTTCTCCCGTGTTGAAATCCACCTGGATCCCAAATTTTCCCTTGGAGTTGCCCATCTACTCCTCTCCAGCAATGTTGCTATTGTTGTTGTTGCTTCTTATTCCCTATTGCTCTTGCATGCTCCCTTCTTCTCAGCTTCTCATTGCTGGCAGTCTCTGCTGCTGAACTCAACATCAACCTTCTGATTTCTTTAATTACCTCGTCCAGCTGCTCCAATCGCTGGCTCTTTGTATGCAATCTTCTCTGTTGCACTTCTTCACCCTTATCAGTGGGTGGATCTACCTGATCTCCCATGTGGTCTTTATTTACCTTTGTGGCACTGAGTGGCCACTCTGTTGCAGACTCTAATTCTGCAGTCTCCTCATGTCACTCAGCTTCTTCTTGTGACAGTCCTGCTGCTGCCATTTCTCTTGCTGGCATACTTCCAACTTCTTCCATATTCTCCTGGGGCTAGTATGCTCCACTACCTTATTCCAACTTATCTTGTTAGATGTGCATGCCTTGCACAATCACCCTTCTGTTTAGGGCTTCCAATTCTTTGCATAGATTAACAAAATCCGTGTTGTCTGCTTCTTCTTCTGCTGCAGGCTTCAATGCTGCAGACATCTCTATTTCAACTTCCTGGCTGAAAATTTTGAGCCATTATATTGAATGCTCATATTTTGCTTCTTGGGAAAACATCAGTGTTTGCTCCATTTCTTCCTCCATGACAGTTTCTATTGGCTGTCTCTCTTTTGTTGCTGCATCTGCAACACATTCTATGGCCTCAACTGGGCTACTTGGTAGGAATACTTGAATTCCCCCAATCATCAGAATTCTCTTCTGATTTCCTCCTGTCAGCACCCCTTGCTGATATGAACTCTCCTATGAGTTCATGAGACTTTAACATAGCCTCATCTTTACCCCCTTGCCCACTTGGCATCTTGGGAATTTTCTGCGTCCCACCTGGAATTTTATGAGATCATCTGATCCCATCTCCATCAGTACTCCTTGGTGACCTGAACTCACTCCTGAGTCCCTGAGACTTTCAAACAGTCTCACTTCTTTTCCCCTGCCCACCTACCAATTTGGGAATTTTATGTTGCCCACTTGGTAGTCTATGAGATCCAGTGATCCCATCTTATTGCCCACTTGGAAATATGAACTTTCATTACTTCCCACTTGGTAGTATGTGAGACGTTCTACTGATATCTTCCCATTGCCCACCTGGCAACTCGAAAGTTCACTTCTGCCCACCTAGCAGCTTATGAGATCTCCTGCTAATCTCATACCATTGCCTATCTAGCAATATGAATTCACCCTGTTGTCCCCTTGACAGTCTATTAGATCCTCCAATGATCTCATTTCATTGCCCACCTGGCAATTGGAAAATTCATCCCTGCCCTCCTAGCATTTTATGAGATCTGAAACTGATCTCTCTTCCTCATCACTTAGGGTTTCTCCAATTTCTGGCTCACATATGCAAACCAACTTTGTGTCACTGAGTTTTTCATCATACCTCAACAACATTTCCAACCTTTGTTGTTTTTTCCTGACCAGTAACTTTTGAACATGCCACCTCACCTTATTTTTCATGGGCCATTCATATAACCATCATGATTTTCCATTCTGCTTCACCCACAATGCGAGCTCCTCCATCCTCACTCTCATCTCAGTGAGGTCTTTATCCATCTCTTCTTTACTCATCTATTGGTGGTCTCCTCTTCCACCACCCTCATGGCCTTCAATAGCCATTTTCCTGTTCCTATCTTCCCTTCTGGCAAACTTGTTGTTGTCACTCTACAACAATCACCACAGAGCATCAACACTCTATCTTCCTTCACCTATTATATACAAATGAACCTTTGCTTATGATATACTTGATGTTACCATAAGTTCTCCTTCATTGTCTCTATTTTTCCTACGATCTGCAGACAAAATTTTCTCTCTGATACCACTTGATGTGTATGAGAGTGTTTTTCTTCTCCTTTTCTGCCTCCTTCTGCCCACAGTATATAGATAGAAAGTGGTTCTGATACCACTTGATGTAGTGCCCCTACCTCAGCAAGTTTTTCCTAACCTCTCGGTCTTTGGATCATTCTCTTCCCTTAGTCGAAATGGCTCTTCGGGCTACTATTGGAACCCCTTGAACAAATCCATTGGTCCCCCTTTTCTCCTCTAGCATAGGCCTTGAGAAAACCTGCACACATGCCTAGCCTTTGGCGCTCTTCTCGGTTCTTCAACAATGCTCACTTCAACCTTTCACGTTTCGGGGTTTCAGAACTCCTTCATACGAGTTCTCCCAGATTCCTTGTCTTTCCAACTCCCGGTTGCCGAAACACCAAAAAGGGCTTAACCTCCCTTAGCCTTCGTCCACGTGACCACCACCCTGTAACCACATCCTTTATGCCAAAGCGCTTATCAAATTTTCCTTGTCCTCTGTCTTCTGAACTGTCGAAACCCAAAATAGGGTCTACCTCCATGGCTCCTCCCTTAAGTCGCTTTCCATACGACTGGTCCCATGACCTGGCGCTATTCTTTCAGACGCTTTTTGGGACTTCACATTTTGCGACTTCATGACCCCAACTACAATGACTCTTGGTCTCTCGAACTTTCGGGTCCCGAAATGCCGAATTCTACCTATGACCACGGTCCCCCTTTTAGGATTTCAGAATTCACAATTTCAGGATTCTGATTGCAGATGATCCTTGGTCCTTCAACCTCCCAGTGTCTGAAATATCGATGGGATTGGATTTTTGACACCTGTCCTCCATAATGGATGGTCCCAATTCTTTTCAGGACTTCGCAGGTTGCGAATTCAAAACACTTCTCTCCTTCTGCCTTTCGTTGCCTAAATCCCCGAAATACATGGATCTCTGCCACATGTCCCTCCAACGAATGGATGGTCCTGATATTTTGGGGACATTGACGAGTCTTCTCCTCCTTTTGTCATTACGAGGGTCTAAACCTTGTGAACCTTTTCTGGATCTGTCGCTCACGGACCTCGGTGCTAGATCTGACGACCCAGATCCTTCCTCCTCTTCTTTGATCCAGCGGCTCTTAGACCACTGCGCTCCAGATCTAGCGGTCTGGCTTCTTTCAGGATTTCATGAATCAAGAGTTTGTGATCCAGTGACTCCACGATCCCTTACTGCTCCAAGTCCCAAAATATGAAATACCAAAATTCGAACGCGAGTTTTTGGGATTTCGTGAAATGGAAGTTCACAATGCAAGAGATTCCACAATCCTACGCTGCTCCAAACCCCGAACTCTGAAATGATGAAATTCAACTCCTTTGAGTGTTAAGACACTTGGCCTTAATATCCTCGGTACCCTGGAAGATCTGATGGCTCTCGGGTCTTTGACACCTCTCCACAAAGTGGCTCCTCCATCCATTTCTACTCTTCTGTGTGGCTTCCCCTCCTAAGCTTTGTCAACTCAGAAACATTGAAAGATTTTCTCTATGCACGTTCTTCCTGTGATTTCTCTTCTGAGCTTATGGACTTAGAACAAGTCCACTCTCACACACTCCTGGTGCTCCTGGGAATTCAAATAATTCAGATTCGAGAGGTCTTCTTGGAAAGAAAACTCCTTACACCCAACTGGCATTCTCCTGCTTGATGCACACCTTGCAGAGATTACAGAGTATTCAACAACTCTGTGAGTGTATTCTCTTCGACACTTCTCCTCTCTGAACTCGAAATAGAGTCCCTTATATGTACTCTATGAACTTTCTCAATGCCCACCTAGCAGAGCTTCCATAGAACCTTCAATAGTTTTATCTTCTCGTCAAACTTGAAACATAGTTCTTCCCTCTGCACTCCTTGCACCTCCACTGGTGAAGGTCCAACACTATCCCTCTTGATATTTCTTGAGGTTGTCTCACCTCTGTCAACACACACCTTGAAGACTTTGTTCACTCCTTGCACTAAGAAATTCCAAGACAGGAAGAGATTGGGACTTCTGTAAATACTTCACCAGTTATGCATTTAAAACATAAAATGCATGAAAACATGTAAACATATACAGACAGTTCATGGAAGGAAAAAACTATCTTTGTATTAATCAGTATGTCTGTACAACTGTTTACAATGGCTAGACTATAACAAGTCTCAACTCTCCTTCTTGAGACCTCTCTCCTCATCTCTCTTCCTAACTCTCTCCTATTACCCTAATTCTCTAATTCCTCATTACAAAGAGGGCTCTTTCGAGCTTATCCTCCACCTCACCATCTCTGAGCTATCGCTATCACAGAGTGGCTCCATTACATATATGGAAGTCGCAGATGTGACTAATCTTGATTTAGCTGCAGGTAACCAATTAAGGAAACCTCAACCACTACCTGAACAGATGTGTGTTCGGCTCTTACAGCCTTACAAAATTTAATACAAATTTCAAATTTTGAAAAATGAGAGGGTTGTGCCTCTCCCTTTCTCCATTAAATGTGTGCTAGATGTGTTGGCTGGGTGGAACGTTGCTGACATGGAGTGATGCTCCTGCATCATAGATGAAGTCTCACCCAAGGTAGAGGCAGGGGGGTTGGAGGACTCAAGTGTCTGTAACACAGCTAGGACACAGATATGTGATTACAATACTTAACAAAACACCTAGGAGTTAACATCAATTAGCATTTAACCCTTATTCACATCGCAGGTAAAACCTTAATTACAAGAAAATGCAGTATTCAACAAGATCTAACACACCCAAGCACTTAGCACATAGAAATAGATCATATCTAGCATTCATTCACATTAACAAACACTAATCTACTATATCAAATGCATCTAACATACATAAAGATGACAACACTAGCATAAATCACATCAATCACACAAAGAAACAATAACACAGGATATATGTGGTTCACCTCCAATGTGGGGCTATGTCCACCAACTCTTCTTCTTATTTATTATCTTCTTTCAATGCACAAATCCACAAAACCAACTTCGCATAGGACAGGATATCTGTGTGCACCTCTCCTAATCCTCCTCCCCCATGTTAGGTCACATCACAAAGCCTTCTTACACAGTCTACACACAAGCTTCTTACAATCACTTGCACTTAGCTCTATAGGTCTTAACACATAGTATGCACAAAGCCTCTAGCTTTGCACTAAGACGATTCTACTAGGTATCTCCACTAATGCTTTCTTACATTGCCTAGATATCTATTTATACATCACAAATGGGGCCTAAACATGGGTAAACCCATGGGCCAACATCCCATACCTGTTACATAAACCCTAAAACCAAAAATCTCACAAAACGGGGCAAGATACCGTGATCTTCGCTTCGCCTGGTGCTTCGTCCTTGAGCAGCCTGTTGAAGTCCCCAAAATTGGTCAAACATGACCAGCGTTTCCACAAAACCTGTTCAAGGGCCAAAAATTGGATATTGGTCTTCTACCATAATTATTTTGTGTGTCAAGGTTAGGGTGTTAGGGGGTGGCCTTTGTGCCTATGGTTGGGTGACAACATTGCTATTATTGTCTATGGAAAAATGAGCACATCCCTTTATTTCTAGTAGGTTATTGGCCCACACTATCTTCACACAGTCTACCCACTGGAAGATAGTTTGGGAGGTTATTTTCTAAGATCGTTATGGCACCAATTACAACTACAACTAAGTTTTATGATTATGTAGCTGCAACAAACCCTAACCATTGTGCTTAGGCACTTATAATGAATCATTCGACCTAATTCGTTGAGATCCTAGTATTCCCTATCCTATCACACCTCTTGGTATTCTCAACCAGCAAAAACGTTAGGTTTGAATCTTTGGTCAAATTCAAAGTCAAAGTTTGATTATTCAAAGTCAAAGGTTCACTTGTCAAAGTGAAAGTCAAAGTTTGACTTCTGGTCAAATTGACTTTGTGGTCAAATTTTAATTTTTATAGTTTCTAGCTAGTTCTAATCATTGAATATTATGATTGAGTTTATAATCTCTTCTTGTCAAGATGGTATCTAGTTTCAGATTGGAAGACAAGTTGGACGATGATACAAGGTTTCAAAGATATGCAGTTGTATATGATATCTAAGTTATATGATCTAGAAAAACATGAGTGTGTCTATAGCGAAAGTACTATAGATCTTGTCCAAGTTGTATTCTTGGGTTGGGTGCATTCATAAGAACAAGTGTGCCCTCCATAACAGTTAAGGTTCCAGGTTTGATGAAATTGTTAAGCTTGAAATTTGTGTATATCAAAGGTGATAGTTACTACATTACAAATTGTGAAAGAAGTCTTTGAAATATTCTATTATTGGTAGGTGCAATGAATAATCAACTACAAATGAATATGATTGATATAGATACTTATTGTACTTGTTCGTAAGTTGAACTAACATCTTCTCTAGATAGATCTTCATGTTTTTTCTTATTGCTCTTGTTCGGGGAAGGTACCCTTGTGAAATATATTTGATGAACGATCATTGTGGAAGCTATCATAGAAGAAGTTTATAAGTATGTCACAACTTCCATATGGGAAACAATCAAAACAAATAGAAAAAAACTTAAAGAGACTCAGAGGATTCAAACTCAAAGGAAGTAAGAAATCAAAAGGAAACCATAACAAGATTATGACACTTTGTAGAAACAAAAGAGAAATGCAATAGGTGGAAGAAGACTCTCTCAAATGGAAGGAGCTTATCATATAATTCCTAAAGAAGAGAATGCATATTCCTCATTCAGGCATGAAGCTGGGATTAGGAGGGATCTAGTCCCCAAAGATATGATACATTGAAGAATCTGTGAAAACCATGAAGTATTTTTCCATGTTCTTCATTGGAAGTATCTGCCATGATAAGAAACACATGTTTATTTTGACTCTAGAAGAAGTCTTCTTTGAAAAGATGTCTTGAATAGCCTTGGATTCTTCAGTTGATAGAGCTGAAGAAGTTGAGAGACTCTCATCCAGTAGACCCATCTCTGTATCGAAAATTGATTGGCTCGTTAATGTATTTGGAAAATACTCAACCATATGACTTCCCTATAGGATGATGATATACATTTGCATGGATCTATCGATTCAGATTGAGCAGGGAGTGTAGATGACAAAATAAGTGCTACTTGGATATGTTTCAGTTTGAGATTTTCCACGATGTTATGGGCTATCAAGAAACATAATTTTGTTGCACTCAGCACTGCAAAAGCAGAGTATATTACAGTTTGTGATGCTTGTCTGGAAGTAGTGCGGCTTTGTAAGTTGGTTTCTCGACTGTTTGATTGGTTGTTGAATTCAACCGTGATATATTGTGATGATTAGAGATATGTGAAGCATTCAAAGAACCTTGTGTTCCATGATAGGTTGAAGCACATTAAGATCAAGCATTATATTCTCCATGATAAACTCCATACGTGAGAAGTGGTTCTTCACTATATCTACACAAATGAGCATATAGTAGATATTTTGGTAAAGCCTCTGTCCAAGATGAAAATATTGGGTACTTAAGGGACAAGATGGGGCTCGTTGAGATGAATTCCTTATTGAAAAAGGAAGAGATTACTCCCAGTTTGGGAGGGTGTTATTTGACTAATCGGTAAGTGTGTACACAAACAAATCTCCCTAATTTCACCCCGAAACTAGAACAAAACAAAACAGAATAAAAAAAAATCCCTAAGTTTTAATTATCAAGCACACTAACTAACAAGAGATAAATGACATACCTTTTAATCATCGTTTTTCCTCACTAGTTTTATCCTTGCACCATTCCAAGTCTTATGATATGTTGAACCTATAAAAATACACAAGCCAACGAAGTGAAAGAAACAACGTATACTCAAAAAAACCTATGTATGTGATCAAGGAGTCATACAATAAAATACGACCAATTTTATGGGAAATAAATATATTTTTGTATTAGAAATATGAAAAGGAGAATACAACCAATTCCTTGATGTTGTAAGGTCCCTTCCAATACTTCCTTTCTTCTCACAAAATTCTTTCTCCACAGATTCTAATATTAACAATCTATCTTGACAAAGCAAAGCTCAAAACCAAAATACAAGCTCCAAAAACTCTAAGCTACAAGACAACTAACGTTCCCCATGAGAACTCCTCCCCTTTTATAGGCTAAAGAGAATAAGGTGAGGAGGTTATGATGATCCCACTAAATCATAAAAGTGAGTAATATCCAAACCAATCAGCGGCCACCTCACCAAAGAAGCTTCTCCTTCTAGAAGCATCGAGAAGATGCTCGTTTTTCCCATGTACGAAAATCGTTGCACCCCTATAATTGAGCGGAGTGCAATGACATCGCAGGCCAAGTTTAGTACAACAGGAGACGATCTGGGATTGTCTGACCCCTAACATTAGGTAGGGTGTGATGATCCTGCTTAATAGATTTTTTACAAAGGAAAAAACAATTTCTTCTCTCAGGCAAAGTTCTTCTCCCTTCTTCCTTTAGGAATTCGGGCCACAGATCATTTTAAAGACCAAGGATAAGATTACATCATTAATAGTCAATGGGGTGATGAAAATAATGTGTAATAGAGATCCCCCCAATGTATGAAGTTAGAAAAGAGTGATAACTGAAATACTTTGTCAAGTGTGTGTAGGGAACAAGCAACACGTCGGTCGAAAACTTGGCAACAAACAAGAAAATACAATACAATAATATACCATCACTGAGGTAGGCATTTCCATACTCATAATACAAATGAATCAAAACATAAATTCCAACATGCAAAGATCCATACCAAGTAATATAGGTCATGGCCACCAAACATACATTGTGGATCCATGCCATTATGACTCAAATATGAACATAGCCACCAAAAATAAACTATGGATCTATGTGTTAAAGACTCAAATTTGAACATAGCCACGAGACATACACAATGGATCTATGCAAAAATACAATATGAATATACTCCAATGCAACCTGAATCTGTCAGAAAAGATTTCGGGTCTTCATCTCCACCACTCTATAGTATGAATCTAACCATGTGAATACATGTGATGAAGTCAAACATGGTAGAAACCACTTGATAACCATTCATTAGTGTATATCGTTAACAAGTGCGAGGTAAATCACCATTAATGTCAATGACTCCCAAGGTACTCTAGTACAATCCAATTAATGCAAATTAATGAGATGAAGTCAAACACTCGGCGAAATATCCTGATCAAGGGTCAATAATGAAAACCCATTGTCAAAAGTGAGGAAACCTTCAATTGAGGCATGCAAGTTCCAAGGTACTAATTAGTTTCTAAGTGTAATTTCTGGATAATAAGTTGAAGTCAACAGAAAAAGACTCTCCATAGGAAGGCCTTAATGTATCCACCATAAATGACACGAAACGAGTAAAAATATTTGAGGTAGATCAGAGTAACAAGTGATTTAGGAATGACTCAGGGATGGTCAACGCAATATAAATCTTAAGGACTGCAGAAATGGTCGACGCGATAGAAGGCTTTCCGGTTTGAAGTTCTCTTTGAACATATTGACGACACAACAACTGTCTTGGGAACAATGACTAAATAACATGGATTACCAACCAAAATGTAATCTTGTAAAGGAGTATGATCAAGAGAAAAAAGGATTTTCCAACCTAAACACAAAGACAGTGAAAGGGTGTCATGTTGAAAGGAAACTCTTCCATATAATATAGGTTTTAGATACATTTCTTTCCCAATTTCCCCCCCCGACCATTTATGGCGAGTACCTATTTATTTTTACGCAAATCTTGAGGAGGACAACATATTATTGTAATGTAATCTCATCCTTTGGATGAGTCCATCAGAGTATGTTTAACAAACCCTAGGAAGGAGTGGTTTGGTCCCATATGGGCCTTTCAATGTTTCTTTTACGAGTCCAAATAAAGTAAACTCACTAGTTTTTAATATTTAGAGAGTCTGAAAAACACTTAAAGAAAACTCCAAAATGTCATTTTTTGTAAAGTAGTTCTATGAGACTGAAAAAGAGAAAAAATACTTCTCAACAGACATGATTTCTAATACTTTAATGAGCGTGAAAAGAACAATATCGATCGATGATAGTTTTATGTTTAGAGAGTCTAAAAAGATCTTAAAGGCAACTCCAGGGGGTTCATTTTTCATATAACCTTTACGAGTCTAAAAATTTGATAAAGGTATACTCAGTTACATTCTTAGGTACTTACGAGCATGAGAAAGAACAAATACTAAGCTCGGGATTGTTTTCATTTTTATGTAAGATTTAAAACAAAACAAAACTATGCTTATGATATATTTTATTTTTACACAAGATTAAAAACTAAGAAAAACTATGCTTGGACTTGATTTCATTTTTACACAAGCTTGAACTAGAGAAAACTATGCTTTCAACTTCCCAATGTAGAATACAGGGATGGTTGGTACTTAGCCCCCATCTTAAGAAGCTAGGGGATTAACTTCAGCATGAAAGTTAGAGGTTGTAATCATTTCCCCCTAAGCTTCGTTTCATCCAAAAGAACAGGTGGAGGAAAGGAAGCTTCAAATACTATACTTAACAAAGACCTTGACTCAATAAACGAAGGGGAAAAAAATCTAGTTCATTTTTTAACGAGATTGACACAGGAGAAGAACTATGCTTGTAAAATTTGTTTCATTTTTTAACAAGGATCTACTGAGATGAAAAACTATCCTCATAGCTGGCTTCATTTTTTAACGAGCTTGAAATCAAAAAACCATGCTCAAAGCTCTCTTCTTGATCATGAATTCCAAGAGGATGATGTTGTGGAAGGAAACCATGTAAGGGACAAAACTCGGTCATTGCTTCCAAGAGATCTTCACTCGATGGAAGAAATTCACTTTGGAGAGAACACATGTCAAGGGTCACGATAGGGGTAAGGATTTCAGGCTCCAATAGCCCTACCGAAGAGATCACCATGTCAACTACTAGATCCAAGTCAGAAGATATTGAGCTTACAGTGAGAGGCTCATCTTCATCGAAAGTTGAAGGCATGGGAGACAATGCCACATAATTTACTTGTGGTGGGGGAAATATCATCTTCATATAAGAACCATTTAAGGAGGTCATTGAGTTGATAGTCAAGTCATGGCCAACGAACGCAAGTTGATCAATAGTCGCAATTCTTCCATTGTGAGGGAAGGATATAAAACAAAAAAGAGTGGACATGATAGATTTCATGGCATAGACGTAATCTCACCCAAGTAGAAAATACAAATCCAAGGGGTATTGGACTACCATAACATGAATAAAGAAAGTTTTCCCTCCCAAAGTTATGGGAAAATGAGGAAGGAATCTTAAAGGGTGATTGGTTCTTCTGTTAAAATCTAACATATTCTGCGTAACTGACACAAGTTGAGGATAACCCAAAGATTTCCAAGAAATAGAGAACAAGATACTAATAGACGCACCTTCGTCTATCACCGTTTGAGGAATGTCCCGACCACAAACATGTACTGTAATCTTGAAAGGAAAGTGAGAGGGAAGACGAGGTCCAATTAGTGCACCGCAATAAAAAAGGATGGCCTCATTACTTGGACGGGGTTCTACGGGAGAAGGAGGAATACCCCCGTGCACGGTATATTTTGCATCAACAAGAAAAACATGGGCAGTATTGGATTTACTCTCTAGCGGGAGAGTAGGATCGACTGATGATGGGATCAGATCAATCACTTGGGATACCTTCTCCAAGGGGAGAATGGGGTCGACGTGTGGAAACAAATCGATCGCTTGGATTTCACTATCTAAAGGGGGAGTGGGATCAACCAAGGATGGGATTGGATCAAACACTTTGTCAACTAGTTCAACTAAGTACATGATTAGATTGACCATATGATCAACTAGACTGATCGATGAAGGGACCAGATTGATCATTCCGTCAACTACAAGTGGTTCTATAGTAATCTTACGATAAGCAACTGGAAGTTGAGGTTGGGAAACAATCATGTCTTCTGGTAATTTTGAGGCTTCATCCATACAAGGGAAATGGTGAGTTTGATGACTCCCTCTGCATAATACACATGGGAGCTTGACTCTACTTTTCTTCTTCGCAACGGTATCTTGACTAGTTGACGGGAGGTCATCAACATGTTGTTCATAGGCTGATGACATGGGTTTACAAGGGTGTGTATACCATAATTATATAACCTTGGATACACCAGGGAAATCCTTAAGAACATGGCTATCCTTACCAATCCTGCAAGGGTACATGGGATTACCGGTTGTTTGGGTGATCTTGACATCATCAACACTCCCAACATGAATAACAGTAACTGGTTGTTTTCTAACATGTCTGGCAGTGGTTGGAAGCTTGGACCCTTGTTTATTTTTCTTCTTATTCTTCCTTTTATTATTCTTCTTATCCACTGGGTTACTAGCTTCAAAACTTTCACTCGACGAAGAAGATGAAACAGAAGAAGACCTTGCAAGTGGATAAGGTGAAGAAGATCTTATAGGAAAAGAAGGTGAAGGATCACCATGAGGTTGATGTTCTTGGGGGAAATTTCTTACAAACAAATCACTTGTTGCATTCGGGATTACCAAAGTGGAAAACAACCATACCGGCAATCCAATTGTGAAACCTAGAAGGTTGAAGGTAGTGATGTAAGGAGGACCAACATTTTCATAAGAAGGAAAAAAAAAAGGTTCCCCTATCAAAGGGGTTCCTTCATTGGTCAATATGGGAACTGGCGCCATTAAACACATATCCAACCTAGAGTCTGCTAGGGAAAACAAATAGCACATGCTAAAAATCTAGGAAGAAAAGAACTAAAAAAAACTTTCTTGTAATGAACACACTAGTTGGTGATGAAGTCCAACATCGCAGGAACAATGTAAGAAGGGGTTGAGATAGAGTGGGTGGAAAAGTTACATTGATGGCCTGCTTAACAGACTTATGCCTTGGCGCAAGATCCCACACATAAACGTGGGTATACCCTCCAAGGAGCCCAAGTGAGTTTCACCAACGTCGATTCTAGGTACCATGAAGACTTTCCCCTCCACAGTCACCTCGTGTAAAGACCCTACACAGATAGGTTACTAAGGTTACCAATTACGAAAATGATGCATGGGGAAATAATCTTCAGTATGAACCATGCACAAAGGCATGGTATCTAAGCCCTAAAACAACTTGAGAAGGTCCCCACGAGATTTTCTTCTCAAGTGACCCCCAATAATATGCGCAATTTCTACACTAAGACCAACAAAGCAGGGTAAGTAACTCTGTCGGTCCTAATGTGACCTCGTGAGTGACCCTTGTGTTAGAAGGGCTTCCCAAGACAAAATGTAGCAAGTGGATTTAAGTCTCCCTATCACAAGATACTATGTTTGTTTGCAACTTTTGAAAGTTATCTTTCACACCTATTCCAAAGCCCTACACTCTAAGTTAATGTAGGTTTGCTACTAGAAAATATGAAAATTTCGAATCAATTTTTATACGAACTTTATATTAGGGTTGTTGTTTACTCAAGAGGAAAATGGCATGTACTAAATGATGTTTTGACCGACTCTAAATAATGCAAAGAAATGAGAATGCAAATATTTCACTTCGATGAAAGCTATATTACGAGAATGGCAAAATGTTATCATTCTCATATGCACAATGTCCCAAAATTTTATTAACCTCATCAATATCAATATATTCAAGAAATGATCCAAAGATACCATACAACAATACATGATTCTTCGCCCCCCCCCCCCCCCATGACCATGAGGGGAATTTTTTTAAATTCCAAGATTGAAATTTGACCATGAGGGGGAATTTTTTTTTAAGAATTCAAGATTGAAAATGCTAAAAACCATGCAATTTTTCTACTTCAAATGCAAAGATGGCCCTAATCTAATGAAAATCAATAAATTATTATTTTTGTTTCAAAGATAGCTAAAATCATATTCAAATTTGTCAAGCAGACTCTAATCAAACCCAACAAATCACCCCAAAACTTTATCTAATATATGGGTAAGAAAAACCATCAAAAATGAATTTTTTTTCACAATCGTCGCAGGTTGTAGACTAACACAGCGCGACAATCCCTGATCATCATAGGCCAGAGAACAATACAGTGATACGACGTCACATTGTGTCTAATAGGAAGAGTCCGTAATTCCTAAATCATGGCACTGTCTCTCAAAGAAGGATGCGATGTTTGAAATAAAAATGGAAAAAATAAAAAGCAAGAAGGTTTTCCAGTGAATTTAATCAGTCAGAGAGTTCATCTGGATCTCCCAATGACTCAGAAAACAGAACCCAAGAAATCAAAGCAAGAAAGAAAGACAAACTAGGGAAAAAATCCGTTCCCCAATATGGTCGCCAATTTTCTTATCGGACTCATCAGTAAGTGCGAACACAAACATATCTCCCTAGTTTCACCCCGAAACTAGAACAAAACAAGATAGAATATAAAACTTTCCCTAAGTTTTAATTATCAAGCATACTAACTAACACGAGATAAATGAAATAAATTTTAATCATTGTTTGTCCTCTCTAGTGTTATCCTCACTTTGTTCCAAGGCTTATGGGATGTTGAACCTGTAAAAAGAAACAAGCCAACGAAGTGAAAGAAACAAGGTATACTCAACAAAACCTATGTATGTGATCAAGAAGTCATACAATAAAATAAGACCAATTTTATGGGAAACAAATATATTGTTGTATTGAAAATAAGAAAAGAAGAATAAAATTGATGCCTTAACATTGTAAGGTCCCTTCTAACAGTTCCTTTCTTCCCACACACTTCTTTCTCCATAGATTTTGAGATCAACAATCTATCTTGACAAAGCAAATCTCAAAACCAACATACAACCTCCAAAAACTCCATGCTACAAAACAACTAACTTTCCCTATGAGAAATCCTCTCCTTTCATAGGCTGAAAATGAAAAGGTGAGGAGGTTAGGATGATCCCACTAAATCAAAAAAGAAAGTAGGATCCAAACCGATTGGAGGCCACCTCACCATAGAATATTCTCCATCTAGAAGCATCGAGAAGATGCTCATTTTTCCTACATACGGAAATCGTCACACCCCTATAACTAAGCAGAGTGTGACACCATCATAGGCCAATTTTAGTACAGAAAGAGAAATTATGGGACCATCTCACCCCTAACATTAGGTAGGGTGCAACGATCCTCCTTAATAGGATTTTTATAAAGGAAAATACAACTTCTTCTCTCACGAAAAGTTCTTCTCCCTTCTTCCTTCAGAAATTCGGGCCACCAATCCTTCTAAAGACCAAGGATAGTTTTACATCATTAATGGTCAGAGGGGTGATGAAAATAATGGGTAATAGAGGGAACACTTGTATGTTATTGATTTATGGATAGTCATTTTCTAGTTCAGAAAATGGTCCAGGTTGGGAAGTTCCTTTCTAGTCTGGAAAGTGGTTTGGGATTTCTAACCGACATGCAATTTCTAGTTTGGAAAATGGTCCAGATCGGATAATCATTTTCGTAATGAAAATGGTTTGATAGATTGTTTATGTACCATAGATAGTGATTCCCCTTATGGCCAGTGTGGGGGAATGGTCTATGAAAATCATTGTTCTTGGAATTCACTCTGAGTAGTGTTCAAGTAGAATGGTATGCCTCACCAGGAAGTCATTCTTTCGAAGTTCACAGTTGTGAGAATTTTTGAAGAATGGTTTATTTTGGAGGTTGTGCAGGACAGTCATTCCCCAGGGAAAAATCATTCTCTCTAGTTTGCATTGTTATTAGTGTTGTAGAAAAGGCCCAATTAGGTGAATGGTCTAGGTTAAGCAATTAGGGACAATAATTCCCTAGGGAAGACTCATTCGTTTGAGGTGGCACTATGATTAGTGCCGAAGGAATGGTCCAGGCTTAGAAATCAGGGACAATTATTATTTTATGCTTGGGAAGAATAGTCCAGATAACCCATGGATGATGTTTTTCTTTCTGAGGGAATATTCTCTTCCATATCTCATAGATGTGAGTGGAATAATCGCCCAGATGACTTAGTTTGTAGCATGATTTTGTTATATAAGTTGATATCAGATGATATGCTTACTGTGGAGAATGTATGTCTCTAGACAATGGTTGTATTCTACTGTGGTTGATGTGTTCCATTGGTTGTGACTATGTGTCACTAGTTAGTAGTCATTTTCTATTAGATGTTGTTGTGTACCACTAGATAGTAGTTATGTACTACTATGGATAGACAAATTTGTGTTCTATTAAATGGAATTGTTCTGATTTCCATGGATACTACCCATTAGTGTTGGAGATGATTTCCAGCTAGATGGTTAGTTAGTTTGTTGATGGACAAACTTTCTCCAAGAATATAATGGTCCATGCATGAATGATTACTGGTGGAGAAACAGTCTCCATCTGGAGAATGGTCCACGTTAATAGATTGTTGATGTGCCATGGACAACTACTCTTCTAGGACATATGTCCGGATTAGAAGAATGGTTTGTATCCTTGAGTTCGCAATATTGACCAGAGTGGAGAGATTGGTATAGGATAGACATTTTCTCTGAGTTTACAGTAGTGTACAGAGGGAAAATGGTCTAGGACAGTCATTCTTCTAGGACATATGTCAATATTAGAAGAATAGTACTTGAATCCCATGGCAAGGCTTCCATCATCTCTTGGAACAATTATTCTTCTAGAACATATGTCTGGATTAGAAGAATAGTTTTTGCATCAATTTTTGGAGTGAGTGACTTATTCAGTATCATGCTTGATTACTTAGATGTAGTATGACTTCAAGATATGATTCATTTGATGCTATCAGATGACACTGATAGTGATGGTGTTGTTCATAAGTTGATCTACGTGATCATGAGATAGATCATGTGGCTATGATGATGCTACCGGTTGAATGGTATGGTTATGCTCAAGACCATTACCTTTAATACCTCCCTATCTTGGAGGGAGTGTTGATATTATGGTATTTGCATGACGTATTGACCTCCAAGTGTAACCTTTGACAAGACTAGAATATTCTGGGAAGCAAGAGAAACCCTAAAACATTGGATAATAACCATAGGAGACAGGTTGACTCAAGGGAATATTTAATATTGAGTTATTAGCCTCCAAAAAGAGAAGTCAACCCAGCCCAGTGAGATAGAGTAGTATAAATAGAGGGTGCTAGAGCTCATTTTTCACTCTCACTCTCTACATAAGATTGGTGGTGCACAAGTTTGGAGAGGAACTGAAGCAGTAGCTGCTGCAACTGACATTTTGGTTTTGGCTTGGACTTTCTCTTTGTTATGGTTTGGAATTTCTGCTTGGTTTTTGGTTATTCTTTCTTGGTGTGCTACCCTTGGAGAAATGTTCACTAGCCTTTGTTGGTTATTGGTCTACTAGCAAAATTATTCTGTCTATCAAGGTTAAGTTGCTCGGGGGTGGCCTTTGTGCCTATGGTTGGGTGACAATATTTCTATATTCTCTATGGAAAAGCGAGCACATCCCTTTATTTCTACCAGATTCAGTATCCAACCACATGAGATAACGAAGAATTAGATATGTTGGAATGAAGAAATAGAGTTTGTTTCATATGATGAACATGAAATTATTGTGTTTCTTGATAGAGGCTATAGTAAAGCACACTTGAGAGGGAGAACCAATCTCAAGAACCAATATTTTAAATAAAGGATCATGTCACTAGAGGTGTGTGTTTCTCGCATTGCACTATGAACTAATGATGTTGCATATCCATCCTTGGCAGAGAGTGTGTGTGGTAGTGGAGGATAAAATGGTGTATTTAACCACTCACAACCACCTTCAAGGTCAACCAAATAATATAGATTTATGAAATATGGTGCAACATCACTACATAAGGGTGATGCATATGATAGATCTGAAGGCAATGAAAGAGAAGCATTTGGAGTCACCAATGATGTTGACTATGTTGATGTTTAAATTGGACATGGAACTCAAGTGATGCCTAATTTGTTTATGGAATAGTATCAAGTGATTCTAGGGAAAACAAACTCAATGAAATAAGAAAGGAAATAATTGGTTTCTATTGTTCTTACGCACGACGGATTGGGGCATTAGGTGTTCCAATGGGGATTGGTCCAAAATGCATAAGAGGGAGAGGTAAATAGACACCATGTTTCTTTAGATGTACTATTGGCAAGCCCTAGACAAATGGATGAAGAGAGACAATTAATCATCAAGTACTAGAGCATTGACACAATGCAATGTGGGATCTAATGTGATGTAGAAGATAAAAAAAATAGTTGGAACACATTGTATGCGGAAATAAATAGAACCATGATAGAGCCATTTTTTTTTTATCTAATATGAAAGAAGTAGATATTTTTTTAACAAGTATGGAAGTGTATGGAAAACATTACTAAGAGGATTGAAAACCTAAGCCACAAGACCAAAGTGAAATGATGTACTATCAACCAATTATATTTATGAATAAGAGAACTACATGTAAGAGAGAAGCTCGCCATAGAACCTGCTAAGAAGCTTATCATAAAACCCAGAGCCATGAAAAGATAGTGCTAAGGAAGGATGATGAATGTCAAATGACCATAAAATAGTGGTTTACATGAACATGATAATAACAAAAATGAACATGAGGTATAGGCTAACAAAATCAGGCATTGTAATAAAAAATGCAAGCGAAAATACCTAGAAGATCTAAACTTAGCCCATCATGATGCCACTGATGGCATGCACTATGGTGAGTGAGTGTGTATCTAGAATATTAGTAGGACTAAAAAGAATATGTGCTAATAAAGAGAGTAGCTACGGGGTGGATATGATCATTGAGTAGAAAATTTTAGATCAAAGATTTTATTAAAAATATTTTATCAACATATTCTTCCTATACAATCATAAAATTTGATTCTAATCATGACGTAATGGCTAAATGGAAAGTAATCACGCAAACGATTAAATAGAAAGTAAAGTAATCATAGAACTTTAATCGATTGAAAATAGAGTTACTATGCACGACATATCAACATTTTATTTTTTTTAATTTATTTATTTGTATTGTTGAAATGGTTATGTTACCGTTCAACATTGGAGCAGTGGTTGTGGGAGTAGGATGATATCACAGCGATATTGGGGAAGAATAAGATTAATACCTTATACTATAAAGTTAATTTAGTTTTTTTTTTTTAAATAAAGTGCTTGGCTTTAATTTTGGAAGTTACAATTTCAAGAGTGGTGTAATTTTGTGGGTAACCATAAAATAAACTAGATTTTCCTTTTTAAGATTTAATTTGGAATGTTTTTTTAGGTAAACCACAAAGGGATATCATTTTTCCTCAAGATTGATTTCTTTTTTTTTAAGATTTAATTTGGAATGTTTTTTTAGGTAAACCACAAAGGTGCTAGGCAAATGAAGCAAAATAGAGAGTAAAAACCAAGACAATGCCACCAACACTTCATAAATAGATTACATGGATGTGCATTAACATAGCATGTTTCCAACAATCTTCACCTTGACAACAATTTACTTGATATATCATGCCCTTAATTAATTCATCACTTTTTATGCAAGCCTTAATTAATTCATCACTTTATATGGGGTAGTGTTATCCTGTCCTCAGAAGATAAACTTATAGTTGTTCCCACTAAGCGATTAATTCAAGAAGTGTTATAAAGAGAATACAAACACCATCACAGCTCCAACACTTAGTGAATACCAACTGTATGTGAAATACTTACCATTTCTCCATTACAATCATCAAACTTCCTTCTAACATATAATACTTAAGTAAGAAATATGTACCATTTTGTTCTCCATAAATGTTTGTGTTCTCAATAATTAGATGCCATCACACAAATAACGCTGATTTTGAGGATCAACATTCTGAAAATGAGGTAAATGTGGTAACCACTATCCTATCTGAGACTAGGTACCCTCCCTCCTCTGTTTCTATGAGAATCATGGAAAAAGTAGCTTAATTGATGGTGGTTCCTGCCCCAACATCATGTCCAAAGTGATTATGGAGCAGTTTGGTCTCACTTGTATAAGTGAAGCCAGGAATATGCTCACTCGAAACAAGAAAGTGCAACCAGCCATTGGTTAGATTATGGATCTCACCATGGTCTTGTGTTCTCAACTAAAAAGGATCTCACCCTGGTCATCTGTTCTCAACAAAAAAGATCTTTGTGATGTAAGGTTACGTGACGTCGGTCTTATCTGGTAATGCCGGCCTGCTTTATTTGATCCTACACCGACTTGGGAGAAGCAACCTTTCAGCTTAAATAAAATCTTTTGAGACGTCTCCTTTTATTGACTAGTCGTAATTTGCTACGTAAAGTCAAGTCATGGATAAAGTAAATCAAGAATAATTATATTACGAAATGGGCTTAGACCTGTCCAAGATAATTGCTACAAGATTAGTCATGGTTCTGCCTCTCCACATAATCGGAAGTCTCCCATCCATCCAATTAAATATTTATATTATCAAGATAGAGATTCGATTGAAGTCCGCAAGGATTGGGACCAAGATCGCGTTTTTTCCTTGTAAATATGGGAATCTATCTTTCTGTTCCCATGTGAATTTATGCTTATATAACTATTTGTGTAGAAGCAATACACACAGAGAGAGGAAGGGTAGATCAGATCATCGGGAAGAAGAGGAGGGCTTGCTGTGTTTCGCGCGCAGACGAGATGGCACAGTCCTTATTTATCGTCTTTACTCACTCAGTTTCATATGAATCAGTGAGAGATGTAAGAGGGCTGTGTCATCTCGCTGCGCATGAAACCTACTGTTCCTATGTATATATATCCAATGTTATTATTATTATTTCTAATAACGATCTCGAGGGACCCATCTTCAGTGCTGCTAACATTTCTCACTACTTTGGATTATCAATGAATAACTTTTCTGTGAACTTGTTTAATTTTCATGTTGGATATTCTTACTTCAAGTTCTTCCTCTCAGTTGAATAAATGAAGTATGTGGTGGTTGTAAAGCTTGATTTTCATATTGGAGGTAATTTAAATGATTACCAATTCTAGTCATATTGAATCATCGGTATTTTTTATTCTCAGTTGTTTTACTGTTACGACTGCGTACTACAAACATCTGACTTTCTTTATAAGCTAATGTTTCTTAGCATTCAAAATTGTAATTTGATTCTATGGAATTCGAGATTCAAAATCAGCACAACAATAAATAGGTGGTCCAGTTATTTCAGGTTCAATTCTTCGGCATGTAAGAGGCACACATGCACAACTATTAACAGCAGCGAAAATGGAATGGAGTACACAATCTGAATACCTAGGTAACTGTCTCTATGTTCTATGTTTTATTGACTCTATTTGTTAATCCCGTATGGCTTTGATCATATAATCTTTATGTTTTATTCTCTCTATTTGTTAGCTTTGATCTTTTAAATACAGTCTTTGCAGGCCTGAGTTGGATGCGTTGAGAAAGTAACTCAATTTCCATCAACTTTGGTTGTTCCAGTAGTGATGGCATACAAAATCTCCTTTTCTATTCACCAAGGAGAAAAGGAAATGGTAGAGAAAGACGAGGAAAAAACTCATTGATTATATAATGGTAGGAAAAGACGAGGAAATTGTTTAGATAATAATTGATTCATACAATGTTAACATATGGTGTTGCTTTTCTTTTTACTGTATTGACAAGATTAAGATGCAAAAACACATCATTAGTATGGAATACAACCCTTTCTGCTTTTATTGTATCATAAATCCGATAATGAAAGATCAGATACAGTTTTACGGGAGATCTACCTTTTCTAAATGCTTGGTTATGGTTATTGATTCCATTTTAGTTACAAAATTTACAGATTTCCAATTACTATTAATAACTTTTTCTTTTCAAGAATTTACTAATACTATTAATAACTTTTGAAGAAGTTCAGATTTCCAAATACACTATCTTGGATGTGTAGCACCTGTTTTTAGGTTTTGGCTAATCAAGAAGATAATAGTAACTCATTTTCATTAGTTCCTTAATGAAAATGGGTTGACAATTTGTTTGATAAGTAGAGATAATAGTCACTCAGTTTCACTAACTCAATTGTTAGTTTGTGCATAATGATGCACAATCCAATAAAGAGTGGTTATTTGCAGTCACTGTAATTCCATCTTAAGTATATTAAGTATAGATATGTTTCAGATTTCTCTTATATAATATTAAGCATATGTTTCACATATATCACATCTTTTTTCTCTTATATAATATCAAGCATATGTTTCATATATATCACATCTTTTTCATATTGGGTTTCAAAATCCATTTTCTTTGTTTTGTTTAGATGCTTTGTTTATATAACATTAAGTACATGTTTAACATATATCACATTTTTTCTATATTAGGTTTTAAAATCCACTTGCTTGGTTTTGTTTAGATGCTTTGTTTTAATGATCCACTTATTTACTTTGAATTTATTAATAAATAGATAGGATGAGTTCAAGAGATTATATGAATTGGATGTTAGTGATGTTAGTGTTGTTAGGAATTTTTCTAGTTATATACTATTAGGTGTATGATAGGATATATTAATCTATACCAATTAAAATTCTAAGAATTTCATCCATAAATATGGTGAAACAATGCTTAAATTCTAATTTAAATAAATAATTATTAAAATCAACATACAAGTTATAAATATATGACACTTAGATTAAGCCCATAATACTTGTAATTTATATTCTTGTTTTGATAATAATAGCACTTTCTTATGTTTATTTTCATCATATTATTTTTACATATTTTTAATATTTTTCATATTCTATCAAAAATTAGAAGTTTACAAAAATAATGAAAATTATAAAGTAAACTCGTTGAATTTTAATTGAAAAAAGGGAGTTTAGATAATATCTATCTTCTATATAACGTTTAATTCTTCGAGATGTTAACAACAACAACAACAACAAAAAAATGGGAGTTTAGATAATATCTATCTTCTATGATTTAGTGTGCATTTCTTAGCCGTGTAAGTCTTTGTTCTATCTTCAAATAAACTACTCGATATTTTAAATACAATGTATCCAGGCTTCATTTATCTTCATTGATAAACGACGGAAAAAGAGTTTTTATTTTCTTACATATCTTGAATAACCTAGGGTATTAGGCCTAGTGCTTTATGGAGTAGTGCACCCTTATGAAAAGGCATGGTCTTTGAGATGTGTGTCATTTGGCACATGAAATCCTCTCAATTTTAAATTATAAGTTTCATTGTTTTGCTTTTCATTTTAGAATGAGGATGTCTAATTGTTTTAGGAGAAGTCATAATTTGTGGTTTTTAAATTGTCTTTATGAATGTATAAATGAATTTGGCATTTTGAAAAAATTCTCGAAAACTAAGATTATATAGGCTCAGCCACTCAAATATGCAAATCGAACGATTTCTCACAATTAAAGAGATTTTGGGTACAATTAAAAATATAATATCACAATTAAAGAGATTTTGGGCACAATTAAAAATATAATATCGCAAAAAAGAGTTAGACTATGGATTTTGGAATGGATCTAGCATAGGAAAAATGTAGCAAGAAACAACCATCAATGTTGAGTGTTGATCTATAAAAAGAGTTGGAGATATATAGAGACTAGTGTTGAGTGTTGATCCGCAAGAAGAGTTGGAGATATATGGAGATTTGTACTATTGTTGTAAATTTAGAGGTTAATGTAACTTTTGTAATGGGGAGTTGCCCATGTTTAGTGACTTGTGGTTGTAATTGTTGAAAACAGGTTTCTCCCAAAGTTGCAGTGCTGTACTAGAAAAAGTATTCTATGCATGTGGAGAGAGATATTTAATGACGAAAACAGGCATGTGAAAAATATTTGCAACGTTGTACTAGAAAAAGTATTCTATGCATGTGGAGAGAGATATTTAATGACGAAAATAGGCATGTGAAAAATATTATCTAGAGATGTCGTGAAAATAATGGAGAATTTGAGAAATAAAGGGGTATACTATAGACTTCATTGACTAACTATGTAACTAAAGAGTTGATTGATGTTAAAGATTCCATATGCATATAAGAGTAAAATGTAATAGAGGAACTATGGGTATATTGATATAGGGAAATGGGTTCCCTCATTGATATCATAGGTTTGTTATGCCTTCATTGTGTGGAAAACCCTTAGTAGGTATAATTACGATCTCTTTGCATTTCATAGATGAATTCTCAGTTGTGGTGGGCTCTTGTGATTCTTGTTGAGATGAAAAATTAATCCATGTTTTTCACATCATGTAGTTAGTTAGGCAATTGGAATGAGTTGGAGATAAGAAAGGAGAACTATGAATCACATGTTGACTTGTGAAAAGACAAAAATTGAGCCAAGTGTGTGAAAAGAACTAGAGAGGAGAGGTTCCTCAAAGGATCCACCCTCTGAAGAAAATGTGTTTGTATATAACAATTGTGGAACATGTGATCCATAACAAGGTTTTTGTTTCTTACCAAGGATAGCTTGCTCGTATAAACCACATCACGAGGAAAACTATTGTGGGAAAGAGAAAACAAATTATAATTTCCTAAACAATACCCCAATGAACCGATTCCTTCCAAATAACATTACTCTCGGTACTCAACACAACCAAAAAGAATATTGGTCTCTTTAAATGATATATTGGAGGGAATATTGATGCAGATGTGGTAGGGATAATATTTGTATAAGAAGCCTTAGGAAATATATATCAAACAATTCATTGAATTTGTTTATTGTGCCACACCAATTGGATTTCCTGAATATTCCTTAGTTGGGTTTCAAGCCACAATATTCATGGATATGGAGCAAGAGGAGTGATAAGACAATGGTTTTCAACTACAATTTGATGTATGTCAAGGAAATGCTTTGAGCATAATACAAATATAAGCATTGTAAACCATTGCAATCATTAATAGGATATTGCTATATGTGATGGTCAGTTAGAACTAATATAGTCAATACCTAAATCCTTATCGATCCACATATAGTAGAGCGGTGAAATTTATTGATCAAGGAAAATCCTGAATGCTCAAGGAGATCCAAAAGGATCCAAAAATGCTCAAAACATTTTCTTCGAAAATTCTTTTTAAAATGACTGCATTCCGTAGGGCTCGACGATATATTTCGAACAAAACACAAATTTCCTCAAATGGACACCGTATGAGAATGTTATAATTGTTTAATTTTTGGAAAAAAGAGGCAAAATAGGGGTGCCAGGCGCTAGCCTGCAGAAGTTGCATGAGAATGTTATGTTCGTTTAATGTTCGGAAAAAATAGGAAAAATAGGAGTTCTAGGTGGTAGAGGAGGCTACCACTTGTGACTCATTTTTTTTTTTCATTTTCGAACACCCATGTGGACCAATAAAAATGTGTCATGTGTCAGCTGTACTTATGCAATGGAATCCATACGATGATGTGGCAAGTGATAATTACATTCAACATTTGTACACTAACGTGGAAATGACCGGGAAGTGACATGGAAGAATGCTCACACAGGCATGTGATTGTGCATATAGATGGTCCAACTAGAGAGTTCCATGTGGCACTCTCTGATTGGCCAATAATGTCCAGGGGAGAATAAAATTGGTTCCTCATGTGAATCAAACCCATGATATTCAGGGGAATATTCCAACGATTGAACAAATATGTTCCTACCAATACGCCATAAGTTATGCTTGTTATAACAACTAACAATATATTATTTAAAGTGTACCAAAGTAGGTTGGGTATATAGGGCCATGGTTATGCTTCCCACGACTATTTAAACCTAGCTCTGAATAGTGTATCATGCCAGGGTTGGAATGTATGCCATATAATTTTGTGCCAGGTGCATATTGCATCATTTTATGTGCAAGAGGTGCTCATAGTTTTTTTTGCCTCATTTTGCGTGCTATTGAGTTCCTTGAGAGATGTATAGAGTGTTTATACTCATTTTTCTCATAATTTCAGAGGAATCTAATGGTGATGTTTATTTTTTGTAAAAGTTCTATGTATGAAAAGTCTTAGTTCAATTTGTCATGTATGGGACATACTCTTGTTATGCATGCAAAAGGGTTTTTTTAGGCACATGTTCATAACATAGTCGATTTTATACTCATTTTTCACATAATTTTGTGAGGAATAGAGTAATGACCTCTCTTTCTATGATTGAGTGACATAATTGAAGGGTGTCTTCAAAAAATTGGTATTTGTAAGTCCATTCATTGTAATTTTGGCACTTGAGCACTAATTGAGTGGTCTCACTGATTGAAAAAGGACTCGGAGATTGTAACGAACCTCCTCATTACAACAACAAACCTCTCATAGCAAGTGCAATAATTTTTTTGTGTGTGTGCGTGTGTACAAGGATAATAAAGACGATATACTCTGCATCGCAATGCAACGATGATTCATGACGCATGCAACTGTGATAACAACATAACGATCTAAGATGCACATCAAGCATCAGGAAGAAGTGAACGATAAGCATCTGACAAAATAAATAAGACTGACTACCTGCTCGTCCTACTCTGCAATGGTTAGGACCTCCAAGACATATAAGCAACGCTCAAGCCCAGGTTTCCATTGATTTTAACCATTTAGGCTCTCAGGTTGGTGACTATTCTGAGGAACATGGAGGTGTCTACATCCCGCCCAACTCAATAGACCAAGCCTACTAAGCTAAGGACAATCATCCCGGAAACAAAACTATAAATGCATAGGTAGCTAGAACCCTTACTGTAAGCAACCAAGAACATCAAAGTTTACATAATCAAGTGTAACCATTTACTTATAATAAACATCGACACCCTCCACACGTAGCCCTGATGCGCAATCGGTCTCAAACTAACATCTACATCCAATTTCATCCCAACACATTTTACTGGTTATTCACCTTAAATAAGCATAACTAAATAACATGGAAAGATGTTGTTAGAAAATGAATACAGTTTCTGTCAGAGGTTAAGCATGCTCATCCATTGATGCACGCAGATATCAACATTGCTAATTCCATCCAAATTAATGGTTAATGCTAAAACGGTAAGGGAGGGACGTGCTACAACAAAAATAAGGGGGCTGTTAAGATGCAATCATCAGTTGATGGGAAACGCTGTGCACAATGCTCCAGAGGAAACCACCTGGCCGCCATTATTGAAAGGAGGGATCGTTGGGCAAGCACGAGACGTGATTGTCATTGCCAAATTAGTAAAAGAAAAGGGAATTCGTTGTGCAATCGCACCAGAAGGAGACTATAATGTGAATCAAGGAGTGTAACTCGTTGTCCCTGCCGGTTGAACTAAGGCTATTCAATGGTTCAAATCTTAATTGAATCGATGCTAGTTTGTTAGGATCTGAGGTGGAGAAGGCTAAAAAGACAACACTAACCACAATCGATCAGAGTCAAGGCTTAATCGATAGATCACATTTCTAAATGAATCACTGCTAAGTGCCAGGATTATATGTACTTGCCGACATACTAGAGAAAGGATTGTCATTTTCAATATAAATATGAATTCGCCATTGAAATATAAAATCTAGATTCGCCATTTGAAAAATATAGCATATAGATTGTCACTTAAAATGAAACATCGCTGACAGCAATAAAATCACAGTCGGGGAAGTCAAACTCGGTCTGGGAGCGAAGTAACCAATGGTAACTCACCAGTTAATTCAGCCAACAAAATTTAAAAGGGATGCAGAGCACAGGAAGGGCACGGCTGCCACCATTCATTTTCAAACCACACTAGATTCGCCTATTAAGTAATACAGATTTAAAGAATGAGATTGTAGGACGGGAGTAAAAATAATCACATTTTAATTCGCCAGGAATGAAATAATCACATTTTAATTTGCCAGGAAATGAAATAATCACATTTTAATTTTCCAGGAAATGTATTAGAGTAAACTTAAAATTTGCCAGAAATCATCAATACAGAGTTAAATTATCCTTGCATACATAAGACGCAGTCGAAAATGTAAATCAAAGAGCATGGTGAGAGCAGCGCAAGGGTCACAGTCAAACACCACATGGAGATCAATCAACCAATCAATCAACCAGGTTATAAAATTTTCATTCATAAAATTGCACAGACAATTTACATGCTCAATACACCTACATATCTTAAACATACATCCTGCAACATTCTATCAATCAACATAAATGTGTATTGTTGCTTGTTCGCCTGCTCGGAGTGTCATCCACGCGCTCTGTGCCGCTCCCTCTCGCCGACCGTTGAGACCTCACCAGTAGCTCCCAGCCAACGCTAAGGGTACCTTGCTTCCCCCTTAGCCCCCCTCAGCCGCAAAGGGTCCACACACTATCCATATGGTATATCTAGCTCCCAGCTCACCTCGCAAGGCCGAGCTACCACTCATCTTCGAGCTGGGAAATCCCAACTCCCACAAGTAAATAAGTCAAGTCACTATTTCGGCAGCGTAACATTACGCTAACAGCCAATCCTCTCCTTCCTTCTCCTTCCTCTCTTTTATAGAGTTTTAGAACTTCCAATGTTTCCCTAAATCTCATTTAATTGAAGTTTTAATAAAAATCTTCTATAAATTCTCCTTCGTACAAGTGTCACCCATCCCCCACGTTTCTCCATTAATTATTTTTTTTAATTAATTAATTGTCTTATTTCCCTCACCCACCTAGAGTTACTCCTAAATTTACTCCTAGGTGTCCCTAGATTCCCTTACAGGTTTTAAAGGATTTCCCTATTATGAAGTTGCTAATTTAGTTCCAATTAGAAGGTTCTTAAATGCATATTCTTTACTAAGTTGACCTCCCGCTTTTTACCATAATTTCCCCTCTTTCCCTTTTTATGTTACATCCTTTCCTTCATTTTCTAATTCTTATATTTCCTTCTTTCTCCTTTTTATTAGATCTAGAAATGACAGTTGTGCAATTTAACCTTTCTTTCCTTTTATTATAAATTAGTATCCTTTTTTTTTTTTTACTAACAAAAGTTAAAATAATTAATTTCTTCTTTACATTTAATATCCACCGATTGGATTATCTATCTAAAAAACAATATTTGACGAGAGTGACCGAGGGTTTGAGCGAGCAACCCGGTTTCGAGCCTGGTTCGTGGACGAGGGTTCACATGGCGGCGCCTGGGGGTGGGACGGAGGTTCCCCCTCCACCGATCCAGGACGAAGATGCTTTTCGAAGACTGATCAATAGCAATGGGAAAAGAAAGGCCGACCCAATAATCCCGAAATTCATAAGAAAACTGGAGGAGATCCCGGAGATCGTTCTTCCTGAAGCAAGGCCAATGAAAACCGCCCTTGCTCTGGCCCAGAGGGGACTCGTGGGTCAGTTTATGGGCCTCTGGCCGTCTGCCAAAACCACTGACGACTGGATACAGAGGAACTGGAAACCTAATCTGACACACGGGGTTACTTGTTACTCGGTGGGACGCGGGTTTTTCGTTTTCGAATTTATTTCAGAAGCGGATCGAGATCTGATATTCAGGAACGGTCCCTACTTCATGGGATCGCAGGGCCTCTACCTGAACAAATGGACTCTAGATTTTGACCCTCTGGTGGACACGCCGAAAGAAGTGCCAGTTTGGGTCAGATTGCCCAATCTCCCGTTGCATTGCTGGGACTCGGAATCTTTGCAAAGGATAGGTAATGGAGTGGGTAGGTACATAGACAGGGCGGATCACAGAGGGCAGTATAACTGTGCTAGAATCTGTGTGGAAGTAGACTTGGAGGCAGGCCTTCCGGAAGCAGTTAAACTCTCGGTAGGACCATGTACCCACTACCAGAAGCTAGATTATGAACATTTACCTTTCAAATGCAGGAATTGTCAGGAACATGGCCACTTTCAAAGGAATTGCCCAAAAAAGCAAACCACTGGGACAGAGGATGCTGAAGGTTGGCAGAAAGTCAAAAGGGGGAAAAATTCAAATAATGCCAAAGGAAAGGACAAAAAGTATCAGGAATCCGCAAAAGGAGGACCACCCTCCCAAAATTTTCATAACGCTCAAGATAACTCTCAGCCTAACCCTAGACCAGCAGAGGGTACAGAGGGAAACGCAGACCCCCCATTGGCCCCACTAGACTCAAGCTCGCCCAATAAAAGACCTAACCTAGACAATGCTTACATTAGCCTGCATTCGAATACGGACACGGAGACTCAGGACGAAGAAGAAGGAGAAGTAAGCAGCCCAAAAGGCACTCCGGAGCAGCCTAAGCGAGGAGGCACCGAGCAGCCTAAGCTGGTGGTAGGTGGAACCAGAAACGCCAGAGGAACAAGCAAGTATGAAGTCGCCCAAGGTACCCCAAATTTCTATACCGAAATGGTGAATACCGTGATCGAGCAAACCGTGTTCTACCAAAAGTGGGTTCCTCCCTCAAAAATAAATAATGCTATACGCTTCGAATTGAAGAGGACTCGGGAGCAAAATGAAAGAAGAAGCCTTGAGAGACCTAACAAGGATAGCTAAACCTGAAGTCCTCCTCATCCAGGAGACAAAAAATGGAGGAAAGACCCTCTTCTGATCAGTCGACCTTCGAAGAAGGGCTCCCCTGCGAAGGCGCTTAGCTTAAGAGGAGATTCTCCGGGTCTTTACCTATTGGGATTCGGCTCCAAGTCGGAGCTAGTCGTAAGAATATGATACTAATGCGACCGGATATACCCGTTGTAACACAAGTTCGTGCCATCGTAAGCCTCTTTAATCTGTATGTTCCAGTTTTAATCAATGAGAATAAAGACTGTTGGGACTCTTTAAGACTGTTCCTAACTAGTCATAATACCAAGAATTTAGTAGTTGCCGGGGACCTTAATGTTACCCTCTCACTGGCTGAGAAGAAAGGGGGTTCCATAGTTAGAGATCCCTCCAAGAGAATGGGTGGAAGATTTGATGACAGATTGGGAGCTGGAGGACATCCCTCCCACAAATGGAAAATTCACCTGGTCAAATAAACGAGCTGGCCCTGGCCACATAGTTGCCCGACTAGACCGCTTTCTAATCCAATCCTCGTTCCTTTCCCTTGGATTAAACGCCTCTTCCAAAGTTCTTCCCCATTATACCTCAGATCATAAACCCATAGCCCTATCTCTTCAAGATTCAGCTACCCCCGGCCCATTCCTTTCAAGTTTTCCCCTGGGTGGTTAGAACATGCCGAGTTCCTCAATCTGGTGCTTCTCTCATGGAAAGACCCTGTCACCGGTTCCCCCCTCCTACGTTTGGGAAGAAAAAACTCAGACGCCTTAAAACCAATCTCAAATCAGCTAAAACTTCAGTCTCGCCGCATTTAAAGGAAACAGGCACAGGAAACTTTGGAAAACCATCAGCATATTATGGAAGGGACTCTCATCACGCAGGCCACTCTCAGTCAGGAGCGGATAAACAAAGTCAGTTCCACAAAAGTTGCAGGGCAGAAGAGACCTTCTGGTGAATGAAGTCAAGGGCGTTATGGTTGAAGGACGGCGATAAAAACACCGCATTTTTCCACAAACACACTCAATCAAGGATAAATTTTAACTCCATCGATGAAATACACTCGCAGGATCAAGTCCATAGGGATGCGCACAGCATCAAAGAGGCTGCCCACCATCACTTTAAAAATCTGTACTCAGCCAACGACAAGGACGCCCTGGACCTGCAGGCTTACCCACTCTCGTAGGTGTCCACTTGATTACCGGCGAAGAAAATTCAAGGTTGAGTGCACTGATTAGGTGATAATGGAAATTAAAAGTAGTATTCAAGATGCAACCCATTGCGTCTCGCCGATGGGATTCGCCGATTTTACATCCAATGGCTCGGAACATCATAAAGATTCGCGGCAGGATATTTATGAAATCTCAAAATCGCCCAAATTGGGGGCAACATTAATTCTTCCTTCCTTGCCCTCATACCAAAAGAGAAAGGGGCAAAAACCTTTAACCGTTTCAGACCAATATCGCTCTGTAACATGGGATACAAAATTATCACTAAGATAATAGCAAACAGACTCAAGAAACTTCTGCCAAAGTTGATTCCGGAAAATCAGGGAGGGTTCGTCAGAGGGCGCCAAATTATTGACAACATAATCCTCGTCTTCGTGAAGCCATACATACAAGTCGTAAAAAAAGAGATAAGGGAATGGTGATTAAGTTGGACTTAGCCAATGCCTTTGATGGTGGTCCGGATTACTCCATTTCTTGTTCAAGCAGCTTTGAAGAAATTTTAAGTTCTCCCAAAAGTTTATGGATCGGATCAAAAGCCCCATCTCGCCCCTTGGATCACTTCATCAATGGGCTTCCACCAGATTCTTCCAAGCTTTGCCTGCATAAGGTCACCGCTCTCTCCCATGCTCTACATCCTCCAAGCAGCGGTGCTCAGCTTCCAATTGTAGAGCTGTCTCTTAAATCGAACCCTTCCTGGCATCAGAGTTACCCCTACAACTAGCGAGGTGAACCATGCGCAGTTTGCAGATGATACCATTCTCTTAGGGGCTGGTAGCATTAAAACAACCCGGAATTTCAGGACTGAACTCGAAATCTACAAAGCATGCTCAGGCAGTGAAATTAACTTTCTCAAGAGCAAAATCTATGGTCGGAATTTGTTCTCCCCGAGAAATGCAGCCCTAGGGCCATTTCCTTGGCATGGAAGGAATTTCAGTTTGGGACACCTTTTCTTATCTTGGGATTCCGATCTTCAAAGGTCGAGCTATGGTGGCACATTGGTTACCATTGCTGGACAGACTTAAGCTAAAAATACAAGCTTGGGGGGTGAATTGGCTAACCAGGGCAGGCAAACTTATCCTTATGAACTCAGTCATCACCTCTCTCCCTATCTACCAATGTTCAGTGCTGCTGGCCCCCAAAACCATCACCCTCAAACTCGATGCAATAATGAGAAGATTCCTATGGGAAGGAGAAAATTATGAGAAAACCTCCATCTCTCATTAACTCAGTTTACGCATCAAGAAGCCACCATGGAGGGAGTTTGAAGACCGAGACATCACAGAGCATCTTGCCATGTATGGAAACTACTCGAAATGATCACAGTAAACTAACTCGAGCAAGGCACCGGATCTAAATACTTTCAGGGAGACAGAGATCATTTTAGAGAGACCAAAGCCACAACAAAGGTTCCCCAATCTTCTATCTTTGTCTTCGCGCTTTGGATTTCTTCAAACCACATCTCACCTGGATTCCTAAGTAATGGAGAAAAAATCGATTCCCCGGAAGACACCCATCCTAGAGATTATCCTCTCTCTCAAGGAATCACATTGCTTAACAGACTCTGCCGCGCCCAATAACAATTGTAAAACCCTCGACATTTCCTCCTCGAACAAGGACTCCTCTCACCGGGTAAAGCTGAACCTGGGAGCTATCGAGGGAGCTCCACAACTGCTGCTGATCCTAGGATTACTCCATGGAAAGCACCGGTAAGTGCTTCATCTAAAGACAAATGGGTCGGGATCTCCAGAAACTATACAGCCTACAAGAAAGGTGGCAGCAGCCCAAACATCCCTTTGGGTTCCCTAACCCGTGGCCTTGGAGCACCGAACTTCCCACAATCCCCAAAATAGACCACTTTGCTTGGACCTTGACACACAATAGCATTCTAACCTTCGACAACCTTAAAAAGAGGGGCTGGGAGGGCCCTTCCTCACGTCCTCTTTGCAGAAGTCAATAAGAAACCCCTGAGCATCTTCTTTTAGAGTGTGAGTTTTCTAAATAAGTATGGAGCCTTCTCACAGGAACAGCCTGCCCTTGCCTCCCCTCTAAGGCCTCGGAGTTACTAAGCTTGTGGCAGCCTCTCGCTCCCTTCAATCTGAGAAAAGAACTGCCTCAAACAAACTCGATGTGGACTCCCTAAATTCATCCGTTGGAAATTATGGTTGAAAGGAACAATAGAATTTTAACGCAGTTGAAAGATCCGCCTTCCCGTGTCAAGTAATCTGCCGACAACTCGGCAGAAGCCCTCAAAGGCAAGTCCAATCTCAGCAACTCGGTCCATCTCTCTCAGGATGAAGATAAATGGTTTAAGGAAATCAGCCAAAACTTCACCAGTACCAGCCAAATCACTTCTCGGCACTATCGAAAATGGGAAATAAGAATGGAGGAACATGCTTTTCTCCAGTGGAGATCATCGCTCAAGGAATGGACCCTTTTTTCGACGGCAATTCTAAAGGCAACCCGGCAAAATGGGAGGTGGGAGTACTCGACCCTCGCCGCTGAAAATTCATGAGTATGCCCGGGTTTAGGCCACCAAACAATCATATGGAGTTTTTGGCGCCTGCAAGGCCTCTCAAACAGTGATTAATTCTCGCATCCGTGAAATTAGGATCTTGAGATTCGCGAGGGTTGTGTAGTTTCAACACCAAAAGGCGCCTAAGGACCGCACTGGCGCTAGTTTATAAAACTCGCGCTCCTCCTGCTACAACTCAAAAACTATCATGTTTATCACGTTTTACGATCCTTGAACGGACTTGCTGACTCGCAAGAAAATCGGGGCGCTCTCATGGGCAAAGGACTTCTATCTTCAAATGAGACCACGTCCCCTCAGCCAATCCCCTAATCCTCTAGGAACCCGTGCTCCAGATCTCCACGTGATCTGCTTGAAGAAAAGGACGAATTCCAGTTCCATCATATGCAATCGGGATGGAATATCTCACGCAGAGATTTGGCTTACGAATCGGATTGAGGGTAATCCCGAGGAGGAAGCCCTGTTCTTCCTTAAATCTGGTAGGGAGGATGTTTGCTACCCTCATTTGCATCTCCGTCTCAGCCTTCAGTCTGGGTTGCAAACGATTCAGAGTAACTGCAAAATGGAATCGGGTTCCAAACCTGGGCTCACCCCGAAGGAGCGCATTGATCTCATTCGAGCCGAGCTAGAAAGTATAAAGGCATCCACAGCCCGTCACAAATGGGAAAAGCTCGCGCTGGAGATGGAGGACATTAAGGACGACCTCACCGATGAAATTCAAACTGGTTTAAAAGACTCTGCCAACATGATGGGAGCGTTGGGCAAGCGACTAAGCAAGCTGGAAACTCAGGTGGAGGAACTCACCAAAGCCTTTGGTAAGATTTCTGAGGTCACTGCCGAGGCCTCTTCCAAGGCAGGGCGTTGATGCTTCGTTGGATACTATGAAGACCACGCAGGGTTATGAGCATCCGTTTTTCAGAAGGAATGGACAGTCCACACTAGCAGACTTTTTGTGTTCAGTATGTAATAGCAGTAAGCTACATAGGATTATAGATTAAGGAATGAAAACAGAGCCTTGCTCTGCTTTTGAATATGTACGGGTTGGCAGCCCCCTCTGCCTATTATAATAAAAGCTCATAACCGATTTTGTTAAAAAAAAAATATCCACCGATTGTATTTAAGTTCTTACTCTCTTCAATTTACCCAAAAATTTATGAAGACCAAAATTATTACTCAAGTGGTTTTTAGTTTAACTTTTTATTATTTTATTTTTATAAAGATATTTTCTTAAGGGTAAACAAAATTTTACCCCTAACGAAGTTTTAGACTTAGGACTTAGATTCTGAACTGGGTGACATTTAATTAGGGGAGTTGTTTTAAAATTTCTTAATGTGTTAATTGTCTTAGGGCCTACTGGGTTCGTTCCTTTATCATCCTCAAAGTGACATGCCCTTCAGGACGCACTATGTGCTCCAAGGGTGCCACTCGCCTCTTTTGTTTCTTTGCGCGATGTGCCCTTCAGGACGCACTATGTGCTCCAAGGGTGCCACTCACCTCTTTTGTTTCTTTGTGCGACGTGCCCTTCAGGATCCACTATGTGCTCCAAGGGTGCCACTCACCTCTTGATTGATTGGTAGACATCAATAACCCCTGGAGTCAAAACTCCGCTAGTTGAACTTGTGAGAAACTAAGGGATTCTAAGGAATAAGGGCTCCACCTTATTGCGCGCCCCTTAGAATCATCATGAGCAACTGTCGCGGTCTACCCTCATGACATCATGGGTCCTCTTGAACTAGGTAATCGTTAACCTACAGTTTGAGCCACGATGGGAGTGCTAGTAGGCTGTGGCAGGGTTGTTGTCCACACCTCTCCCTCAACCTCTCTGGTAGTCGTATGTGGCCCCCTTACTCCATATGTGAGTCTAGTCGGCAAGCTATTGTCAGCATGCATCATCAACAAATCATGTCAGAACATATCCACATTGTATCATCTAATAAAATGTACAAATATCATAGTAAATCAATTAAACCCCAATAGCACACTCCATGACTCAATCTGGAGTCCAGGGGGTTCCATCAATGCCTCTGCATCTTGAAGGTCCAAAACCCTGCACACTCAATAAAACCAAGTCAATAGCACCTGTCTATGTCAATGCAGTAAAACATCCAGTCATCTACCATAACTCATCATAATCAAAGTCAAATGTTTTAATATCATAATAATCCGGATCACTTGCGAGCAAGTGTCCTCAAAGAATAAGTTCGCTCAGTGCACTAGAGTGGGATATTACATACACCCCCCTCTTGGTCTAAACTTCATCCCAAAGTTTCTCAGTATAAATGCCGAAATAAGTGTATCCACTGTCATATGTCTATCTATCAAACAAAAATGGAAATTGTTGGCGCATATCATATGCATCCTCCCAGGTCGCTGAGTGCGGACTATGATGGTTCCATTGGACCTTGACCCGATCTACCATTCAACGTCGTAATTGTTAAACGCAATGATCTAATATGTGGACTGGCTCAACCGTGAGTGCTCCCTCATCCGATACCTGCAAGGAACTCATGTCAATAAAATGTGTAGGATCACTAATATAATGTCTCAAAATAGATACATGAAAAACATCATGCATATGCCTCAAAGAATATGACAAGGCTAGTGGATAGGCCACGGTCCCCTTTCTCTCCACAATCTTGAAGGGTCCCACGAACCTAGGAGAGATTTTAGCTCCCTTTCCAAACCTGATCGAACTCTTATGCAGTTTAACCCGCAAGAAGACTCGATCGCCGACCTCGTAACTACGGTCGACACGGTGCGCATCGGCATAACTCTTCTATCAATCCTGCACTTCTTTAATCCTTTGTCTTATTGTTTGCATTTTCTCTTCCATTTCTTGGATCGCTTCTGGTCCCACCAAGACCCTATCCTCAGGTCGATCCCAACTCAAGGGTGTCTGACATGGTCGCCCGTAAAGAAACTTGAAAGGAGCCATCTTAATGGTGCTATGGTAACTGTTGTTGTAAGAGAACTCCACTAGTGGCAAGAATTATTTCCAACACTTTTGTTGGTCCATCATGTACATGCGCAACATTTCCTCCAAGATTTGGTTCATTCATTCAGTTTTTCCATCAGTCTCCGGGTGATACGCAGTACTAAATTTAAGTTGAGCTCCCAAGGCCTCTTGGAAGGTCATCCAAAATCATCCAGTAAACACCAATCCTCGATCGGATATAATCCTCTTAGGCATGCCATGCAACCTCACAATCTCTCTGATGAAAACTCTAGCAATGTTAGGTGCGTGATATGTCATACACATAGGAATAAAGTGA
Source organism: Picea sitchensis (assembly GCA_010110895.2). Lineage (NCBI taxonomy): Eukaryota > Viridiplantae > Streptophyta > Pinopsida > Pinales > Pinaceae > Picea > Picea sitchensis. The sequence goes on along the minus strand of SNQJ01S0035069.1, from coordinate 17,174 downwards.
GCACTCTTCGTCAAAGTGTGTACTACTATGAAAATCGAGTCATGTCTCCTTGCCGTCAGTGGAAATCCAACAATAAAATCCATTGAAATAACCTCCCATTTCGATTCCGGAATAACGTGCGGTTGTAGTAATATTGTTGGGTGTCTATGTTCATCCTTTACCTGCTGACATTCGAGGCATCTGGCCACATAGTTGACTATGTCTTCCTTCATTCCCTTCCAAAAGAATAAGGGCTTAAGGTCTTCCCTCATCTTCATGACTCCCGGGTGAGCCATGTAAACTGCTCAATGAGCCTCACTCAGGATGAGCATCCTCAACTTGTCGTTTGGAGGTACATAAATCCGACTTTTAAACCTCAATAACCCATCACTATCAAATGAAAATCCCTCATATCGTGGTACCATCATTGTTTTTTTTTCGATAAAACCCTTAACCTCTTTGTACCAGTCGTCATCACACTGTAAAGTTAGAATCTTTTCACATAGATTTGTCTAAAGAGGTAACACCGAAAAGATGCATGGTCTCTAACTCAAAGCATTTGCCACTCAGTTCATTGTTCCCTTTATGTAAGTAATCTCAAAGTCGTACTCGCTAAGCAGTTCCGACCAATGTCGTTGTCGCACGTTCAGGTCTCTCTGCGTAAAAATGTGTTGTAGTCCACAATGGTCAGTCTTTAATTCAAATTTTCGTTCAACAAGGTAGTTTCTCCAAACCTTCAAGGCATATACAATGGCTAATAACTCCAAATCGTGCATCGCATAGTCCTCCTCATGCCTTCTCAGTTTCCTCGAAATGTAAGCGATCACTCGTCTGTCTTGCATCAAGACTCTGCCTAAACCTTCCTTGGATGCGTCAGTGCATACCAAGAAGTCTGCATCCATTTCAGGGACCTTTAGTATTGACACTGTTGTCAACAACTCCTTAAGCCTCCAAAATTCTTCTGCGCATTTCTTGGTCCAAACAAACTTCTTGTTTTTCTTCTGCAATTCTGTGATCAGATTTGCTATCTTAAAAAATCCCTCGACAAACCGTCGATAGTATCCTACTAAACCCATAAAGATACACACTTCCGTGACATTCGTCGATGCAGGCCATTCCATAATAGCCTCGACCTTGGCATGATCCATGGAGATGCCTTCGCTGGAGATGACATTCCCTAAGTAGTGAATCCTCGATTGATAAAAAGAGCATTTGGAAAATTTCCCATACAATTTGTTCTCTCACAGACACTGTAGTACCAAGAACAAGTGCTCGTCATGCTCCTCCATTGTATGAGAGTAAATCAAAATATCATCAATGAACACTTGGACGAACTTGTCCAAGTACTCGCGAAACACCCCGTTCATCAAACTCATAAATACCCCTGGGGCATTTGTCAGTCGAAACGGTAAAACAGTAAATTCTTAATGTCCAAATATCATCTTAAAAGGAGTTTTAGGGATGTCATCATCCTTGATCTGCAACTGGTGATACCCTGATTGCAAATCGATCTTGGAGAACACCGTTACACCCTTCATCTGATCGAATAGATCATCTATTCTCGGCAAGGGATACTGATTCTTGATCGTGGCCTTGTTCAGTTGACAGCAATCAATGCAAAGCCTCCACGATCCATCCTTCTTTCGTATGAAAATAACAGGTGCACCCCACGGTGACACGCTAAGATGTATCAATCCCAGTTCAAACATCTCCTTCAGTTGCATTTTTAACTCTTGTAACTCCAGATTCGACATTCAATAACGCGTTCTTGCTATTGGTTCAGTCCCCAGTTTTAGGTCTATGGTATACTCAAATTTCCTCTCCAGTGGCATCCCAGGTAACTCCTCCGGAAACACGTTCACAAACTCTCTCACCACCAGAAGGTGTTCTAGAACTTTCGCTACTTCCTTCTTGTTTAACGCAAGGATCGCATAAAGCTTTCACCCCTTGCACATACTCTTCTATAGCTGTAAGGAAGAGATGAACCTTGGGGAAACTCCCTGGTTCCAACCTACAATCATCCATCTCTGTCCCTCGTCATCGACCAAGCTCAATCATTTTGTCTTACAGTTGAGTATCGCCTCATGCGATTCCAACCAATCCGTACCAATCATGACATCATAAGATCCTAAGGTCGTGATGTACAAGTTGGCCCTCATGACAAACTCTCCTAGGTTAAGGATACATCCTGTAACCTTTCCTCCAACCTTTTGTTTGGCTAATGAAGCCATCTCCATGAAGCTAAACTCATTCTGTTCGACTACCTTTACCTTAATCCTTTTTAGCGCTGCACCAGAAATGAAACTCTCGGTAGCACCGGGATCTATCAAAATACCAAGGGTCTGGTCAGTGACAGTACCTGTCGTCTCAAGCATAGTCGACTGGTGCTCTATCTGGCGGTTATTCACTGTTGCATGAATCCGATGGGCCTTGCCCATATCTCCCATGGTACTGGGTCCTGCTGATCCGGACGCTCGGGTTCTCTCCACGGGACAGTCACGCTGGTAGTGTGGCTCCCCACACATCCAACACCCTTTCTTCATCCTAGTAGTCTTGGTACCTGAAGTAGAAAATGACGGCCCACCGGCCTGGAACCCATGTCTGTTCTGCTGAACAGGCCTAAACTGTTGTTGTTGCGGGTGACACTATTGTTGATGCGGGTGACGCTGTTGCTGATGTGGTGGTCCCCGATAAGGTGTCCACTGCTGAGGTGGTGGTCACCGGGGTGTAGTGAAAATGGATCCCCTCTGGAAGCCACGATATCCCAACATATGTCTCACTAGTGTCTAGTGCTGCTGTTTCCTAGATGGAACCTTCCCTACTGGTCTCACTGGAGTCTGGGTGTGAGCCCCACTGATAAGCTCCTCCTCTGCTATGAGGGCCTTCTAGATGACATCATGCAAGGTTTGAGGCATCAAAATCCTAACCTTTGCATGCAGGTTGTCGTTAAGGCTGAACACGAACCTATTGACCTTAATTTTTTCAGTGTTAAGGTGCGAAGCATACTGGAGAAGCTCCATAAAACAGGCCTCGTACTCGGGTACCGTACGACCTCCCTATCGTAAGTTGTTAAACAAATTGAGCTGACGCTCAATGAATTCCTCTGAAAGGTACCTCTCTCGAAACCTTTCCACGAACAATTCCCATGACACATCTTCGATGGCCATGTTTAGCTGCAGTAGGAGCATCTTCCACCATAGAAGAGTGCTCCCCTTCAGTTGAAAGATCGCCATGCAGACCTTCATGTTGGAGGTATAATCACAAAGTGCGAAGCACATCACCATGTTCTCCAACCATGCCTTGGAGGCTATGCCATCCGGGGCACCAAAGAACTCAGGAAATTGACCTTCTCGAGTTCACGGTGAATGATACCAGTACCGATCAGAGCACACGGTGGAACCTCAGTGGGTGTTGGTGCTCTGGCCTCATCTCTGTCCAAACGGCTGATCAGTGCCTCGGACATGTGCTGAAAAGATCTCATCATCTCGACAACATCGCCAACTGCTATCTACTCCTGTCCGAGAACCTGCTCGTTGCCCTGGGGATTAGACCCCTTAGGTGTGGATGCTATTGGAAGCATCGTGCCTCCTCCCCTCACACCCCATCATCTTCCTCTGTAGCATCCTCTAACCATGATTACATGCACGCACACAATCAACTCGATTAGCAATAATATAATCCAATCATGTCAATGAAATCCATAGCAATCCCAAGTTGCGGGTCGAACCCGCTCTGATACCATATGTAACGAACCTCTTGTTCATCACGACATCAACCTTTCCAATAAGGAAATATATATATTTTTTGTGTGTGCATGTGTACAAGGGTAATAAATACATTACACTCTGTGTAGCAAGATGACGACGAACATGTTTCATGCCACGGTGACAACAACATAACGACCTAAGATGCACATCAAGCATCAGGAAGCAAAGAGCGACAATCAACTGACGAGGAAAAAAGGCTAACTACCCGCCCATCCTACCCTGCAATGGTTAGGACCTCCAAGACACATAAGCAACGCTCAAGCCCAGATTCCCATCAATTTTAACCATTTAAAGTCTCAGGGCTGGTGGCTGTTCTGAGGAACAAGGAGGTGTCTACATCCCACCTGACACAATCAAACCATGCCTACTAAGCTAAAGATAATAACATAACCATCAAAATTGCAATCAACAAGGTTATCTACATTGAGGCAAATTGCATAATAAAATCATTATTAATGCATTAAATTACTCACTACTATTATCGTAACATTGGAAGTGTACCTTTATTCAAATACAAGACATTGATAATTAATATAGCAAGCGAGGAATTTATTATGATATTAACCAATGGGCATAAGTCTGGGACCTAGAACTCTATTAAGACACCTGAATCCATAATCATAAGCATTCTTATAAAGCCTCGTCTATTCAACGACGTGAGGTAAAAATCAATAACTTCAATTATGCCTTTCTTATCTTCTTCAGTTCAATCAAGAAGCATATACCTTGAAAGTTACAATTTCTCATCTAACTTAAAGTTTTAGAATAAAACAAGACTAGCTAATCAAGAAGATTTCCCTTTTTAACTAGAGGAGTAATCCTTCGCTCCCTTCTAAATTCTAAAAGCACCACCCCTTGAACTTTTATGAAGAATAAAATATATTTTCAGCAATAAACTTATCATTAAAAATCTAAAAGCACAGATTACCTTGATATTATAACCTCTGACTTATATAACATCAAATCAAGATCACCAGAAAATAAAATCATTATACTCATTCCATAAGATATTAGGTTAGTGCCTGGTTTATCTACAACAAGAAAAACTATTATAAGTTAAATACATCGCCCATTACAAAAAGATAAAGAAGTTGTATCAACGGTTATAATTACTGTGGTCAATCCACCTAAGCTCTAAAGTGCGCCCTATTAGAAATAAATTAGGAAAACTTTCTTCCACATGCACACTGGGATAACGCGCTGTCCTAAACCATCCATTAAAGATAATTTGAAATACATGGAAATTCACAACATCCTTGATCTAAGGCTCCATTCTCCACAAAGGCTAAACTGTTATCAAACAAAACTCGCAAAAAGGGCAAGAAGCACAGGTGTGGGTTCTGTCCAGAGAGCACGACGCACACGGGTACAAGCTGTCTAAAAATGTAAGGTTCTGCAATTTACTGTCAAAGTCCTACAAGTCTAAAACGTTCACTAAGATTACTTCCATATCCACTGCCACCTCATAAAGATAAAACTTACTGTTGACAGTATTAAGGATATTACAACCTTGAGAATTGTTGCCTGGAGATAGCTGCAAGGAGCACGTAAATGTACTAAATATTTTACATAAATCAAGGGAGGAGCATTGACTGTCATTGAATTCCTGAACAACAAAGTAATGTGATGACGAGCGTAAGCTTCTAAATTTCGTTTCTCTTGTTGGTCTAGCATAAGGAGTATTCAATGTTTGAGGTAAGGCTGACATCTTAAAGAAAGGTGAAAACTCATGGGAAAAGGTAGCGCACACATCAGAGCGTAAAAGGGGTTTAGAATTTAAGAAGGAATGGGTCGTAATCCCAGCTCCCAGCTAGAACGACTAATGCCCAAACTCGCAGACAAGAATGGAAAACAAGTCAAGGACCAGACTTCATGGATAGGAATTTATCCCCGAACCTGCAGCAAAAGCATAACCCCAATAAAAATGCCTCAAATTATGCAATCCAGTGCCACTGATCAAGAAGATGGATTATTAACGATCTCCTTAACTCTGTGGTATTTCTTTAATCTATCCGGTCTCAAATTTTGGTTTCCATTAAAATAGTATAAAAGTAAAATTTGCTTGTCAGTTATTTAATTATAACCATGCCTTGATATCTATAGGTTTGACATGGTAAGGGATTTAATATAATCGTTCCAAGTCATGATACATGCGGGTCGTCTACATCATATCAATCAACAAAAGGAGTCATAAATTATAATCGCTTGTGGTGTGGGTTTGACCCACACATTGTGTTTTTTTGGCAAAATGAAAAATACATAGCATTCAACTCAGAAAGAAAAACGCAGCCGAAACTCTGTAAAAATAAGAAGAACAGGGAAGCAGACGCATCATACAAAAACAAATCGCAGTGGAAACGCTATCCTCTAAACAAAAAAACGTAGAGAACATTAAAAATCACTAGTCTTATTTCAATTGATCTGGCAACTTACAAAATGGAAATACGCCTCTATACCACACTTCTCCAAGGTCTCTATCTAGGGCGTTTCAATATCCTGAGCATTTAAGGTAAATAGGAACGCGATGGTTGGTATGAAAGAAAGGCAAGCCCAGTATGTGGTGAATGGAACGAATCGAAAAAGTTGGACCAACCATTTGTGGGGGTGGGTGAAACCCAACATCCTGGCATTGCATTGATTGGTTTACATCCATGGCAGGTCACAGAAAGAATAAATATGGGCCAACCCATCAAAATAAGAAATTCCAAACAAATCGTTATACCCCAAACCTTATAAAAGCATAGAGAAGCATTAAAATCGCAGATATATCACTGGAATATAAGTAAGGGCTTTCTGAAACAAGGAATTACGCATTCGCTGGTATATACATAATGCTTTTTGAAATAAGGGAAATGCATTCACTAACCATCAAATCAAGCTACCATACAACAAGAAATCGATCAATCGAAGAGACAACATACCCTCTGAGGACAAGAGGGGATACCATGAAGAAGGTAACGAGCTGATCGCAAGAAGAAGGGATAAACAATGCCAATGTATTCAAACTTAGGAAGGCGCATGACATTCATTCATCCAAGAACAAACAGTTTACCTACCCATTACGCAAGCAGATCTAAAACATACATCCTACAACATTATATCAATCAACCAAAACATACAGTTTCTTGTTCTCCTGCTCCGGGTGACGTCCGCGCGCTCCGTGCAACTCCCACTCACCGACTGTCGAGACCTCACTGGTACCTTCCAGCCAATGCTAGGGGTACTCTACTTTCCCCTTAGCCCCCCAAGCCACGAGGGTGCCACACACTATCCATATGGTATGTCTAGCTCCCTGATTGCCTCGCAAGGCCGAGCTACCACTCCTCTCCGAGTTGGGAAATCCCAACTCCCATAAGTGAATCAGTCAAGTCACTAATCCGGCAGTGTAACGTCATGCTAACAGTCGATCCCCTCTTCCTTCTCTTCCCTCTCTTTTATAGAGTATTCCAACCTCCATACTTTCCCTAAATCTCATCTAATTAAAGTTTTAATAAAAATTCCCTAAGAATTCTCCTTCGTACAGGTGTCATCCACCCCCCACATTCCTCCATTAATTATTTCCTTTAATTAATTAATTGTCTTATTTCCCTCACCCACATAGAGTTACTCCTAAATTTACTCCTAGGTGTCCCTAGATTCCCTTACAGGTTTTAAAGACTTTCCGTAAAAAGAATTTGCTAAGTTAGTTTAATTTATAAGGTTCTTAACTAAAGATTCTTTACTAAGTTGACCTCCCTCTTTTTACCAAAAGTTCCCCTCTTTCCCTTTTTATGTCACCTCCATTTCCTAGTTTCCTAATTTTTTATAAATTTCTCTCTTTCCCCTTTTTATTAGAGCTAAAAATGGCAGTTGGGAAATTTAACCTCTTTTCCTTTTATTATTAATTTAATATATTTTTACACTTTCACAAGTTAAATAATTAAATTCTTCTTTAACTTTTATCCACAGATTTTATTTTAGTTCTTACTCTCCTCATTTTACTCAAAAATTTATGAAGAACACAATTATTACTTAAGTGGTCTATTTATTTATTTTTTATTTTAAACTTTCTTATTTTTATTTTTTTTATAGAGATATTTTCTTAAGGGTAGACAAAATTTTACCCCTAGTGAAGTTTTTAGACTTAGGACTTAGATTCTGAATTAGGTGACATTTTAATTAGGGAAGTTGTTTTAAAATTTCTTAATGAGATATTTGTCTTGGGGCCATCTAGGTTTGTTCCTTTAACATCATCAATGCGACGTGCCCCTTTAGGACGCACTACGTGCTCCAAGGGTGCCACTCACCTCTCTTTTTTCTTTGCACGACGTGCTCTTCAGGACACACCATGTACTCCAAGGGTGGCACTCGCCTCTTGACTGATTAGTAGACATCAATAACCCCTAGAGTCAACACTCCGCCAGGTAAAATTTTGGGAGACTAAGGTCTTCTAAGGAATAAGAACCCCGCCTTATTGCGTGCCCCTTAGAATCATCATGAGCGACTGTTGTAGTCTACCCTCACAGCATCGTGGGTCCTCTCAAACTAGGTAATCGTTAACCTACAGTTCGAGCCATGGTGGGAGTGCTAGTAGGCTGTGGTTGGGCTGTTGTCCACACCTCTCCCTCAACCTCTCTGGTAGTCATATGTGGCCCCCTTACTCCATATGTGAGTCTAGTCGGCAAGCTATCGTCAGCCTGCATCATCAACAAATCATGTCAGAACATGTCCACATCGTATCATCTAATCAAATGTACAAATATCATAGTAAATCAATCAAACCCCAATAGCACACTCCCTGACTCGATCCAGAGTCCAAGGGGTTCCATCGATGCCTCTGCATCCTCAAGGTCCAAAACCCTGCACAATCAGTAAAACCGAGTCAATAGCACATGTCTATGTCAATGCAGTAAAACATCAAGTCATCTACCATAACTCATCATAATCAAAGTCAAATGTTTTAATATCATAATAATCCGGATCACTTGCGAGCAAGTGTCCTCAAAGAATAAGTTTTCTCAGTGCGCTAGAGTGGGATGTTACATATTATTGGATATATAATATATCTATGTACATTTATTTATTATATCTCCTCTCTCATTTTTTGCCGAAAATGATCCAGATCAGTGGTATCAAAGAAGGATGCTCTTGATCTTTTTTCATCGCATGTCTCCGATGAGGTTCGAGTATGGAAAGTTGGGTCTGAAGATTTTCTCTCTTGAGGACAATATCTCTCACTCTCCCAAGAAACCCTCCATGGAAGAATAAAATAAATACGACAGAGTAGAATATTCTATTAATATGTTGCTTGAGCAAGCTCTCACATGACATAGGGATGAAATAATGGAGAATGTTTCCCACATCCTTCAACACCTACCGATAACAACATGCACGTCTTCATCAAGAGACAACTTTGGAGGTACCTCTCCTTTCAAGGTACAAGTAAATTTTGATATTATCGTATTTGAAGGTCAGATCAATGCAGATGCCCTAAAAAATGGTTAAATATGCTAGACGGTTATTTCTTTGTTCACAATTTTTCTGATAGGGAAAAGATCACCTTCACACTCCTTAAGGCTCTCCCCCATGTCAAAAATTGGTGGAAAAATTACTCGGATAAAATTTCCATAGAGGAGTCTGGGATATATGGCGTCGAGCCCACTTTGGACTTTTTTGTGGATACATTCAAGGAACAATATTACCATGTTGGTAACTATGATGACCAGTACATGAGATGGACCACACTGCAACAAGAGACGCGCCAAATAGTCTTTTAGTTCACAAATACTTTCCATACCCTACACACCAATCTGGGCATCAAATACTCTGAGTGGCATATGGTTCTGAAATACGGCGGGGCTATACATAGGTACATCCAAATAAAAATGGTTTTTTTGTACATCTCATCACTCAAAGTTACCTATCGATATGCTGTCAAAATAAAGAAGAAATTTAGACACCAACACAAATGGGAGTTTATGTCTACAAATATTCAAAAATGAAATTATGGTAAAGACAACCCTAACAACCAGGCTCAAGAAAACCTATCCAAGCCATAGGAAAAGAAGGCTAACAAAAAGACGAAGGACACTAGAAAGTGGTGTGATTTCCACAAAATCCTTTGGCACCACACTGATGAATATCGCTTAAAACAATCATTGGCGGCCAAGATCAAATAAAAGGATTGAAACCTTGATTCAAAAAATAATGGGAGAATACAGATCATTGACACAGACCCCACTGCTATTGTCATGATCGTGATAATTCAACCAGAAGAACCAGTAGATGCTGAAGAGGGGAAGCATTGTTTTCATCCACATATGTGAGTGAAGGGGAACCCACTGCATTTTATTCTTGAGAGAAGAAGTGATAAGAGCCTCATCTCAATAGAGGTCATCAAACAATTTGGATTGTCGACAACACCACACCCGTGACCATACAGTGTCGATTTTCATGTGACGAGATCTTCATGTCAGCCAACAATGTCGATTTTCATACGACATCCATCCCTTCAAGGATGAGGTATTATTTGATGTTTTCCTACTCAATCTCTTTGATGTTTTTTTTGTCCAGCCATAAATGTGGAAGCACCATGTTATTTATGAGTCTCAACCCCACAGTTTCATTGTTACTATGGGGGGTCATCTCTATAGGATACCAAGGGTAGTTCCAAATACTCTCCCACCAAAAAAATGTTTCAACGTAATATCTCATATTGGAAAATTCAACCTCTTCACAATATGTTCAAAAGGTGAATAAAAGAACACTTCAACAACTGCATCCTTGGCGCAAGTCCTTTCTTTCCAACAGATGCAGATTGTAGAAGATAAATTAGATATTGTTTCTTCACCTAAAATGGTACTTACACATTTCCCATTAAATCCAAAATAGAAAAGATTGCTTGAACATGTTCAACACTGCATGCAACATGTTGATGACAATCTTCAACAAGCTAAGTAGTGCAACTTTTCCAACAAAGCAAGAAACTCACCAAGATTCATATTCAGAAAACAAATTCTACTCTCCCCCAAGAACTCAACCCAATGGATACCATTGCTTCTTAATGACGTAGGATTGATCTAGGTGGATCTTGGTGGCCACCCACCTATTCCAACTGACTCAAAACAGTTTTTTGGAAACTTACTATTTTTAGCAGTTTTTCGGGTTCCAAACTTTTGAGGCCATTTTGAGGGCCTAAACAATGTTTTTTCATGATCAATGACCTCATTGAAAACAAGGGACTCTCACTGATCCCTAAAAATGAATCTCGTCATCGATACCTTTCCAACGAGCTATTTTTCACAACAAATAGAGATCATATGCCAAAGTTATGCCCCCGAGAAGTTGATACACGAAACTACCAAAAATGGGGTCCACAAAATTGTTGGATTTTCATCTCTTGGGGTTAGGTTTTTGGATTTTCTTTATGTTAAAAATGGATTTGGAGATGATTGTAAGAACAATCTTCTTGTGAATGAGAATAGTCATCACATCTCTTCTTAAATATAAGCTACCACCATTCTAGTGAGTCTTTCACTCTGTATTTCTACAATTTCGTACATTTCGCTCAGTAATAAAAAATGTGTATTACTGTATCTTTGTGTTTATGGTTATATATATGATATATATATGTTATATTATTGGATATATGATATATATCTATACATTTATTTATTATGTCTTTGGTCTCATTTCATGTCGAAAATAATCTGGATCAGTGGTATCAAAGTAGGATGCTCTTGACCATTTTTCAATGCATGTCCCCGACAAGGTCCGAGTATTGCAGGTTGGGTCTTGAGCTTGTCTCTCTTCAGGAAAATCTCTATCACACACCCAAGAAACCCTCCATGGAGGAATAAAAGAAGGATGAAAATGAAGAATATTCTATTAATCTGTTGCTTGAGCAAGCTCTCACGCGACAGAAGGATGACATGAAGGAGAATTTTTCCCACATTGTTCAATGCCTACCAATAAAAATATGACATACTCATTAAGAGGCCACTTTGGAGGAACCTCTCCTTTCTAGAAGTTAATTTTGATATTCTTGTATTCAAAGGTCATATCAATGCAAATGTGCTAGAAAAATGGTTTAATCTTCTATATAGTTATTTCTCTATTCAAAATTTTTTAGACAAGGAAAAGATCAACTTCGCACTACTTAAGTCTCTCCCTCATGTCAATCATTGGTGGGAAACTTACTCGGAAAAAATTTCCATAGAGGAGTCTAGAATATATAGGGTCAAGCCCACTTGGTATTTTTTTGTGGATGCGGTCAAGGAACAATATTACCTTGTAGGTAACTATGACGATGAATACATGAGATGGACCACAGAGTGGAAAGAGAGGGGGAAAATAATTTTGGAGTTCAAAAATATTTTCAATACTTTGCGCAACAAGTTGGGTATCAAATAATTCGAGCAACATCTAGTTTTAAAATATCGCGGGGCTCTACACATGTACATCCAAACTGAAATGGGCTTTTTGGACATCTCATCACTGGGAGCTACCTATTGATATGTTTTCAAAATCGAGCATTAATTTAGGCCCCAACACAAATGGGAGTTTGGTTCTGCAAATATGCAACAACCAAAGTATGGTAAATATGTCCCTAACAAATGACCTCCAGAAAAATAATCCAAGCCACAAGAAAATAAGGATAAGAAAAAGACAAAGGACATTGGAAAGTGGTGTGATTTCCACAAAATACCATGGAACAACACTGATGAATGTTTCTCAAAACAATCATTGGTGTCCAAGATCAAAGAAAATGAGTCGAACCCTGGTTCAAAATATGATTCATAAAATAATGGGAGAACATAAAGCATTGACGTAGACCTGGCTATTACTGTCATGACCACAACAATTGAACCAGAAGAACCAACAGATCCTTAATAGGGGGAATGCCTTTGTCATTCACAGATGTGGGTGAAGGGGACCTTGATGCATTTTTTTGATGATAGTGGGAGCCAGAAGAACCTCATATCAACAAAGGTCGTGAAACAATTGGGATTGTCGACAACACCACACCCATAGCCATACAACATCGGGTGGCTTCGTCATGGACAATATCTTCCTGTCAGTCAACAGTGATGATTGTAATATGACATCCATCCATTCAAGGATTAGGTATTATGTGATGCTTTCCCATTGGATGTCTATGATGTTCTTTGGGTAAAACCATATATGTGGAAGTGCCATGTTATTTATGAGTCTCGACCCCATAGTGTCATTGTTACTCTGGGGGTTCATCTCTATAGGATAGCAGAGGTAGTTCTAACTACTGTCCCACCAAAACAATGCCGCAAGGTAATCTCTCATACTGCAAAATTCATCCTCTTCACAATTTTCTCAAAAGGTGAACAAAAGGACATTACAACCACTGTAGCCTTGGCCCAAGACCTTTCTTTTCAATAGAAGTTGATTGCAGAAGAGAAATAATATATTGTTTCTTCACTTACAATGGTGCCTACACACTACCCAGTCAAGCCAAGATACATCAAGTTGTTTGAACATATTCAACCCCGCCAAAAAAAGGAAAGAAATTCACCAAGCTAAGAAACACAAATTCTCTATCAAGGAAAGAAACTCACCAAGATTCAGATTCAACAAATGCTTTCCCGTCTCCCCCAGGAACTCAACATAATGGAGATGATTGCTTCCTAAGGAGGGAGGAATGATCTAAGTGGATCTTTTTGAGTTTTCAATGAGCTATGGCTCAAGTATTTAATTCAATGTTTTTGTTTAGCCTTTAACATGAGCCATAACTAATTCACCAACCCAATATCACAAGAAGAATAACCATGCATAATAACAGAAGAATTATCCTTGGAAACCCTTCTCAACAAGGGAATAAAACCCAACCAATCATTTGCTATATTCTTCAAGAGAAAGACATTCCACACTATCACCAAACTTAGAACACAAGAGGGTGTTGTAATTCTCATAATTTCATACCACAACTTCTAAAATCATGAGATGACACAGTGATAAGTGTGTTTCCTCAATGGGGATTCACCTTTCTTTATATAAGAATTTTCACATCAAATGATGTGTCTATTGGCACAATAGGGCCGACCTCAATAACTCAAACTATGATTAATAATTTCCATATTAATTATCTTTTATATTAATTATCTTTTACATTAATTATCTTTTACATTAAGGTGGGGCTGACCTTTACCCTTTACATTACAAATTGGGTTACAGGTAATTATAACTCTTGAACAATATAGCAAGGGATATCATACACCCACTAGTGCTAATACACTAGGGGCACATCCACAAGGATGTCCACATCTCTATCTCATTGCGTCTCACAGGAGAACCACACTCACTATTGCTTAGCCACTAGGATCACGTTCACCGATGATCATCCACAAGCACATCCAACTCAACAAATATTCTTTCCGACTACATTACACAGGAGAGTCATTTGGAGTTCATTATCTCAATTCTCTTCTCAAAGGAGGATAATACATCATTTCATCTCTGTTTCATAATGATGCACCCAGCTCATGGGAATTCACACGTTCACCTATGCTGAGCCACCGGCACGTCCAACTCAATAGATCTTCTTTCTCTCTGCATTACACAAGAGAATCATCTGAAATTATTCTCAACTCTCTGTAAGGAGGAGGCTAGCACAACTTTCCAGTTTTATCTCAGATATGAACCACACACCCAACTCATTGGATTTCTCTCAGGTCTGTGTCTTGGAGAATGTCTCAAGTAGTTGTAAACATCAACACTCCCTCTCATCTAGGGAGGAATTCTCCATCAGTCCATGTCTCTCATGGAAGTATTCAAACTTTTTCCTAGCGGTAACGATCAACACTACCTCTTCACTAGGGAGGTAATCTCCACCAAGCTAGTTTCTCACAAAAGTGCTCAAACTTTGTATTGCCAAGCGGTTTGGTGAATATATCTACAATCTTCTCATGTGTAGGAATATACTGCACATGTATTTCTTTCCTCTGCAACGTGTCTTTGATATAGTAATATTTTATCTCAATGTGTTTCGATCTATCATGAAACACAAGGTTCTCAGAGAGCTTCACATAGCTCTGACTATCGCAAGTAATAATAGGATACATCTCATGATCAAATGAATATTTCTGAAGACACACTACTTCGCAGACTTCCACACTTCATTCTATATATACTTTTCTTCTGTAATACTCAAGGCCATAGAGCTTTGTTTCTTCCCGCACCAGGAAACCATGGTGAACTCCAAGGTAAAAAAACAACCAAATGTGCTCTTCCAGTCCACTTTACTCTTTGATCAATCTGTATCAGCATATCCCTACAAACTCAAGTTCACACTGGAGTCATATCTCAAGCCATATCCAACTGTACCTCGTATATATATCTCAATACATGCTTTATCGTTATCTAGTGAGTTTGTCTCCACTGACTCATGGATTGACTAAGCACATTCGTTGCATAGCATATATTGGGTCTGGTGTTTAACCAGCTACATCAATGATCCAATAAACTGTTGGTACACATGTGGATCAATCTCGTATGAATCGTCATCATTTATTTTTCATCAAATCCATTACCATCGTTATAGAAATGGATTTTCATTCTGTCATACTAAAATTCTTTAATATATCCACTGTATATTTTCCTTGACTTAGGAAATGTCTCATTGGTCCTATGTCATACTTCTTGTCCCAATAAGTAGTGCATCATACCTAGATCCCTCATCTTGAAATTAGAAGTTGAGGCTTTCATGTATCCAACAACATGTCTTCGTGAATAAGTCATCTAAATCAGGCTCTTGTCACCAAAAATGTAATAGTATAGGTTTGGATCATCAACACTCTTGTTGAATCCCAAACTCATCAAGAATCCACCTATCTGATGTAGTTTCAAACTCATGGATGGTAGTACAGATGGCAGTGCATCCAACTACTGGATCAATATGTATCATCATAGTTCACTCCCTTTTCTTGTGAGAATCCTCTGACTACAAGTATATGAGGGATGAGGATAGGCTCTCTGATTTTAACTGTACACTTCAATGTCTTTACCTTTCCCATTTGCAAGCCACTTAACCCCAAACTCTATGTCATCTAAATTTTAAAATTAACACACAACTTTGATACCATCTTATAAAATGGGAAGGAGATCAATGCCTCAAGGCTATGCTAAGCAAAGCCAACCATCATAGATTTATTAATAAATGAAGAGTGCATTATTATAGGAGATGAAGAACAGTTGAAAATGGTTTGAAACGGTTCGACCAATAATCTGGATCACACTATTTTTAAAAATATATAGATTGAGACTTTGTGTCCATGGTTTAGGGAAGTCATGCTTGACTGCTAAATTGAAGAGCTAGTGTATATGAGGGATGAGGATAGTTTCTCTGATTTTAAAATTTTCATCTCTACATACTTCAATGTCTTTACCTTTCCCATTTGCAAGCCACTTAACCCCAAACTCTTTGTCATCTAAAGAAAAAACTTCATCCTTTGTAGGAACAATATGAATGGTGTCCATGAAATTAGAGAACTCATAAATACTTTTAAAGTAGTAATTTTAGTCCCTTGAGGGAAACATATTATTTTCTTTAGTATTTTCAAATAGAATTTGCCCCTAGAAATTCTTAGGATCAATCTTAGATAGGTGTAAAAAACGTTCTTTTCTTTTACTTATATAGTGCATTTTTTCATTATTAATTAGAGATTTGTATGTATTGATCTTATCGAGTTTGAAGGACTCATTAGAAGCATCCCTAGTGGTTTTCCTAGAAATTTTTCATTGGTTATCATACTAAGGGCACATTTTTTTATTCTTCTTTTTACATAACAACTCGAAAGAGTAGTTGTTAACATAAGTGGAAAGGGTAGTTGTAAAATTATGATAGAGGTCTTCAATGTTGTCCTTATAAGTTAAGAGATGTAATTCATTGTTTAAATCATTTAATAAAATATCAACTTTACTTTTGTCAAAAAGTAGTTGCCTTTGATTATTATAATTTTCTTCAATAACGCTCATGTACATGGAAAAGTTTAAAGCTAGGGTTAAAGGATCAAATTGTAATTTATTTTTTAGTTCTTCTTTTAGCATTACTAGCTTATTCTCCTCTTGTTGTTCTTTTATACCAAAAATTCGGAGGTTCAAGGCTATTTTATTATTTATTATTTAATTTGTTTTCCAAACTACTTAGGGACAAATAGTTGGTTAGTTTTTTTTCTATCTCTTTAATCATATCTCTCAAGTTGTTATTTTCTTCAACCTCACATTCTTGGGTTGATTGCTTTTGTTTTTCCATTTATTTTATTCTAGTCTCCATGGTGTGCAATTGACTCTTGAACCCTACCTATATATCCTCTATCTCTATTTGAATCATATCTTTGAAGAGTCTAAATTTTTTATAGCTTCTAACTCTATTTGGAGTTTTACTTCTTGGAGTTTTGCATCTTTTTCTTCTCTCATTTC